>QXVZ01014763.1:0-14558 GCA_008931825.1 Phallusia fumigata | reverse complement strand
TGTACTTGAAGTTGTACCAGGTAAAAAAGGGACAGTTGTACCAGGTAAAAAGGGTTGTTTTTTAGCATAAACATCAAAAACGCCTTAACGGCCAAAAAACAGGCGGGGAAAATGAAAAATGTATGTAGGTACAAACAGTACTTTTCAAATGGACTGTGGCTTAGTTTTTGGATCCAAATAGTCCCGAATCCTCGAGTAATAACGAGACACAGAGTTTACCAAGCATGTTTAGTTATATTCTGTTTCTTGGGCCTTGAGGTTGACATATACGTGCTTAATTTATTTCGAAGTGGTACACAAGGTTTGTGCGTTTGCATTCGACCACCTGCCATTGGGGCCTACGTACACGTTGATCTGGTAAAAAAGGTCTTCCCACTTCATTTTGCAAGTTATAATACATTTACGGCTATTGAAAGAAATAAAATACTGTACCGGTCAGGCGATTGTTGTGTGATAAATCACAGGCTATTTGCACATTAGGCTAAAAGCGCCACCTATCCGCCAAGTGAAACCGATTAAAGCAGTTTCGTTGGCGAATGGGGTCGTTGTGTTGGGAAAGTTTGTCAATTGTTGAGTACTTTAAAAAATTTGTTTTGCAAGATATTGCTATATAAGGCCCACGTACACTTTTGTCAAACAACACACAGCCACCACAAAACAATACAAACAGCAGTTTACCTTTGTTGTCATCGAGAATCCATCAATTCCTCGACTTGGGCAAAAAACAGCAAAATCCAAAAAAACTGTGTTTGTATCTCAGTTTTAAACTAGCAGCCTGTAAAAAAAAACTTTTGTTAGTCTTAAAACTTTGGTTTCAACATAAAATGAACAATATTTGCACAAAAGTAGTAAATGATATACTTAGTTGTTTGTTTTAATATTCATTTGTGGCCAAGTGCTAACAACAACCAAATTCCTTTTCGTAAACTAAAAAGAGTAAAACAGTTGAAGTTAAAGAAAGAGAACAAACCTGCAGCTGCCCATTCTAATAGTGTTTTTGGTAAAACGTATAACTTACAATTTCCGCAATCAAACAATTTCCATCACAACAGCAGCAGGAACAACACGCACACACTTTGATTTGCGGCGGGAAATCATAGTTTTGTCTTTGTTTACATTCTAGAACTAAAAAACGCATGACCGGAATGTCTTATTTTTTAAGTGTAATGGGATGTTTTTTATTCACAAAGTTTGTGGCAGCAGTCACGACCTAAAAAAAGCCGCTGCCCTCGGTCACAAATGGTTGAAAAAAATAAAAATAGCGAACCGTTCGTATTGTTCAGTAACCGTAAAAAGCATCTCATAATGTTCACCCACATGTCTGCCTTTTTCCTTTGTGTAGTGTGGACTGTGGAAGAATGAAGTTCGCAAGGCGCACTGCTTGTGTGTGTTGTATTGGCGGTTGGTCGAGCAGAGAAAACAAAACAGTTCTCTTTGCGCGTGAAGAGGTTAAAAACATATATCATTTGATTTTTAGGCTTTTTGCTGAGTATAGGAAGTTGTCTTATTCCGTAAACAGTTTATCTTTTGATTAAACATTTGTGAATAAAGAACAGGCCAAATGATGGGTAAGTGTTAACGTTTATATGGCTATCTGACAACTTACGTAAATAAATTAGTAATGTAGGTTATAAAGGCATATTTCTATGTATGATCTTGTGTTTTAAACAAAATTGTAGGTTTTATGTTTCAAAATAGCTTAGTGTCGCTCTGTTTTTGTTAGACATAATTGTCAGTTCGTCAAAGAATGATTTCCTCAAATTGTTTTTTTAGGTTGCTTCAGTGGATGTGTGAGGTGCCTGAGCCTTGTGCCCTGGGCCTCACTTATTGCAACAGTGATGTGCTGGGCAGGCACAGCTGTATTTTGTGGAACAGGTCATGAAGCTATCACATACACATTTAACCTTCTTGAAACTGCCAATATATCTGGATTTAACTGGAGTGCCACATCAATAGATGAAGTGTAAGTTTATAGTTTAATTCTTAAATCATACAGTGGCCCAGTAAACCATTTTACCCGACTCGTTTGGGACCATCTGTATTTTATGATTTTAAATGAATAATTTTGATCAAATATTACTTCAAATAAACACATGTGTGCTAACCTAACTAATTTATGTGTACAATATTAACAACGAAATTTTGTAATCTTATTGTGTGAATTTGCAATTTTCCTAAAATCACAGATTGCTTCCGGTCAAATATGCTACCTATGGAATTGCTGCTTACATGTTTGGTCTGTCTCTGCTGATATTTATTTTTGGACTATTTGCAACTAGAGCAGTAAAAAGTGATTATGAAGACAGTTGCATCACATCAGGATGTGGGATTTGTATTGGAGTATTTGTAAGTTTAATGCTATTTCCGATGCTGCTGTTGGGAAAATGTCGAACTTGCATATGACAACACTAATAACTTATCAACTTCCAGGCCACTTTTGTATCATACTTAACAGCAGTTGGGTGGATTCTGATAATTTGTGGAGCCGCATTACCACTTTATGTCTTTACTGTGACATGGTCTCAATGTGATGCTGTTAAAACTGGATTAAATGCTTGTATCGACTTCGTACAGCTAGGTAAGTACCATAGATACAGTGTTGCTATTTGCACAAGTTGCTATTTTGTTACCACACAAGACCTGTTAACAGCAAATAATAAATATTTCTACATTTTTAAGAATGTAAGTTATGTGTTTGTGAAAATAACCAATTGAACTGATTTTCTAGGTATTTTTCCACCATCATCCCAAAGTGATCCATATGGAAGATTGTGTGATGACCAACTGCAGGTCCTTTGTGAAGACCAAAACGTAGGTGTTCAGTGTGCATTGCAGTCAAGTGTTGAAATTTGTCCTAATGTAACTCTAGGTTGAAGTCCCAAAATCAACAATTTTTTTTGTAATTTGATGGT
Source organism: Phallusia fumigata (assembly GCA_008931825.1). Taxonomy (NCBI): domain Eukaryota; kingdom Metazoa; phylum Chordata; class Ascidiacea; order Phlebobranchia; family Ascidiidae; genus Phallusia; species Phallusia fumigata. The sequence goes on along the minus strand of QXVZ01014763.1, from coordinate 11,646 downwards.
TGTACTATTGTGAATTATCGTAAACAGGTTGCTGCATTTTGGTTGTTCAAAAATTTAAGGGTGTCAACTTGGTGGTTGCACATGCAGCTAAAAATTTTGTATCAATCGTGACATAGTTTGACTATGATTTTAGTTTCTAACCATATTTTTTTCTGTTTAGTTAAACCTTACCTATCAACTGTACATCATTGCTTTTGTTGGAGCTGGAGTGGCATTACTTAGCATGGTAAGTTGAAAGTGTTTATGTCAGTTTGCAGATAAAGCCACCAGTGTTGTTTTGTTGTGGTGCAATCTGATTTCACTGGCATTGCATATTCAGATGTGACCTAAGCCCTATGGGATATGGGGATATTCTATGATCCAGCTTTGTTGGTCTTGGGATGGGTCTTGGTTGACTTTACCTACCCAGAAGCCACACTTTCGCAAATATTAACTATATGACCTCACAAGTTGTATTAGTGTAGGTCCTTTGTCATCTGACAGAGAAAAGTTTGATTTGCAACATGCCTGACATTTATTGCTCAGCAACATAATGTTTGTGCTTTGTTGGAAATGGGTTAGGCGAGTGATGTAATAAGATGGGCTTCTTGAGCAAATTGTTATAGAGCCACATGTGTATTTTGGTTTGTCAAGCTGTTGGTTACCGGAGCGTAAACGTATTGGTATTATGTTAATTTGTACTATGTTGAATGGATGAATATCATTTATTGGCAATATTATTTTCTGTGCAGTTAAGCATAATACATATTGGTCCATAAATGAAAAGGCATCTAAAAATTTACAAACCAAAAATTACATTTTGTAGTGTTGTAGTGTAGGAAAAATGTTTTGCTATTGCTTGCAGCAAGGCAATGCTGTCAGCATACCTTTTCCATTTCCCTGGGGTGTTATGATTCATCATCTGCAATTTTACTTTGTCATATAAATAGCCAGTGTGCTTTGTAGCCTGGCCCTGTGTGCCCTTTTCAGAATTAAGTTACAGTGCAGACATATGCTAATTATTACAGTGCCTCTGGCTTATTTGCATTTAAGAAATGACCTTTTTGGTGGTACCTACGTTAATGCTTCTCTTATTGTGACTTTTTTGCAAACCAACAGTGTTTTGGGAAATGTTATTGGCAGGAAATATTTCTATAAAACGGACTGAATCATACCTGTAAAACTGAGCAATAAAGACAGCTGTTTAGGCAATAATTAATGGTGTTCGTTTGAAGGGCAGTGTTACACAACAAACATGACTTGCTGTAACTCCAAGGCTAAATGAAGTTTGCATACATTAAAGTTGGTCCTTTGTTTTCCCTTATTGAAAGCTTTATGAGCCCAGCTGGAAATAATGAGCAGTTCAAAATCCCTTGGGCCCGCTTGTCAATAGGTCACCAACAGTGTAGAAGTCATTCATGACTGTGTTAGGTCATGCATCCAAAATGATCAACAAGATTGATGCCATAAACATGATTTCATGTGATATTCTTTAACTAATGTAAAATGTCTAGGTTTCGCTAGTTGTAGGCATAACCAAAATGTAAAATAAAAAATTGTGGTTGTCATAGTGAAAAGTGGCAAATCTATCCTTTGTAAGCTTGGAAATTTTTTGTCACAAAACATTTCATGACAGGATTTATAACATTACATGCTTCCAAATACCATTATGTCACTACAGGAAACAACCTTGTTGTTTTCACTGTAACTTGACACTTTTTTTTAAATTCACAGAAACAGTATCTCATGTGTTTGTCTGCCAACTATGCCTACATTAAAATGGTACGGAAACTTGCCGTGTACGAGGACGTTAAGTACAGGGAAGAAATGGAACTGAATGACATAATTAACACAGCACGATCAAACGAGCGACTCACCTACAAATACTGAGGTTAATCACCACTTCTGGTGTGTAGCTAAGTTCTCATTATATTTCATTGTCACTTTGCCATGCTTTTGATCTTTTTTTCATTTTTGTGTAGTGTGTGATGTGTGTATATTTCCTTGTCAGTGTTCCCATAACTAAGCCTCCTGAAAATGATGGGTTGCTAGAATTTTCTCATTAAGCTGGAAGGCAAATTGTCCATTGATTTTTTTTCAATTTTTATCATTCAGTTACTTGGATAATGTTTTCAATTTTCAGCTACCTTTTTAATTTATTTTTATGATTTATTTTGTTTTCTACTAAACCTTTATTTTAGAACTAGTTTTATTTTAAACTCGTTTTACAAACGGTGCTAATTAAACCATTTCTATGGTACTTTTCATATCTTTTCCTACTCACCAGTCCACCATATAATTGCAACTCTACTTTTATATATTGCTCATTAAAAAGACAAGTGGCACACTGAAACACAAAAATGTAATTTGAAATTAACATACTAAAAACTTTGTTGCAATTTCTACCAAAACAATATGACATACATACTTATAAGTATTCAAAGCAACTTATATAATTTTCTATTCCATGATCACAATCAGCTAACAATTGTCACCTGAAATTCACCCCTGTTTACTAATTAGAATAAGGCTTTGAATGGAACAGCAACCTGAACTATTGTGCAACTTAAACACCATATTAATTACAGCACCAAAATAGGATCCGCATTGCACCACACATAACCCATCCTTAACAAATAACAAATTAGTCTAGTTTACCCCACATGAACCTTGCAGCATTATCCTTGCGTTGTATGTATATGGTGATGGGTGGTATGACACAGGCACAAATTAAAACCGTTTAAGGAAGTTTCTGCTCTGTTTAACTTAAAATCAACCGAATTGTCATGGTTTGACTCACACAAGGGCCTGTAGTAATTTTTAACCTTTCCCACAATAGGATCATATTCATATGCGCGTCAGGCACTCCAAATGATGTAATGTGATTGTGGCGCCCATGATGTGTGAACAGTGCAAAGTGGTTTTAAATTACAACATATTGTTCAGTCACTTTAAATGCCCAAGCTGAGTGTGGTAAAACAATGGGTAACAAAACTGTACCATGACCTTTAAAAAGGGAATGCGTCTTACAAAAATTGCCTAATACACCCCAATATCTTGCTTAGTTGGTTGCTTCCCGGCTTTTGGATTGATAAATCCTCCATAACGAAATGCAACAGCATTAAGCTGACGTTTTTACCGTTGTAAGGGACCACTTTGTGAGTTGAATATTAACACCTGCTCAATATCCGGAAATGTGACCGCAAGTAAACCCGATTAATCACTTTGCCATCGAAGTCATCGCATAGAACCCAACACGGCGATCGTATGTCAATATTGCGACATGTTATTCGTATTCAAACCGTCGCATAGGCAACAATCACGCCGACCACGCCCTGACCTTAAGCGTACATACAGTGTCGACGAGCGCTGGCTGTTTTTTCAACCCTTACAAAGTCGCTAGGACCTGAGCACATTGTGCAACCCTCAACGGCGCAATACAAGCTGTATTCAAGTGTTTGGTCCTTGTACCTTTAACGTTCAGCGACGCGAGGCGGTATCACTTACAATAGCCTGGAGTGCGACGTCTTACCAATATACGAGCGATAAGTGGACACGGTTCTAAGATCTGTGTTTCCGGATTAGAGTGGAACCGACCGCCAAGGAAACCTTAATCCGATTTTTGGCTTGGCAATATACCGACGTTATTGGCATTCGCATATGTCCCGCTGTGTCAACGACAACACACGCCCTGGTGACGTTTAAACGGATTTGTGTCAGTGCCAGCTTTGTCGATGCCGTGATTCGCTTACATAGATTACACGTGAAACGCCGTTGAGAGGCTTAGGTTAAAATATGGAATCAAGCGATGACGTGACACATATCACGTGGATACCTGCTGCGTTCGTCATTTTCTGACGTTTTATGACACGCGCTCTTATTTTCACGCCGCTTCGGGCATCTAATTCGGCAAATTTGTTTATAAACTGTCAAAAATCGACAGCACGGGACCGTTTCGCAAAGCGAAAGTGTTTGTTTCAAATTATGGTCGTTCGGCACAAGCTGAAACCACTGGTGCTTTTTCCAAGACTTTAATAGCTTTCACAGGTAGGGATATTGGATGAACAACGTTATAAATTTGCCGCCCTGAAACGTATTTGTACTTCACGTGTGTTATCAAATAATGTTTATTGCCCCTTGGTTCCACAAACCCGGCGCTTTACAACCGCTGTTAGACTTTGGTTTTATAGCTCGGGCAACAAACGACGTACCCATTTTACGCCAATTTGCAGAAAAGCGCATTAAAAACAAGTCCAGTACAAAAAATATATCAGGTGGTAATTCTTTGAAACGGTTGCCAATGTTTTAGGTCCTAAAAACATTTGGATATTTTTTCGATTGAATTTCATGGAACGTTTAATTGTATCACGGTTAGTTAGTCGTATACTTTCAAAAAAGCGTTGAAAGGGCATGTTAACCACGTAGTTCGTTTGAGGTGTTTCCTGCAACAAACCAAAACAACAGCCCCGAATCTCTTCCCGTAACAGACGCAGGGGAACTGAAATTGTCGGCAAAACAGTGGCAAAATACACGCGACCCAACTCACAAGCATAGGCCGTCGCCACGTAGGTAATTGCCGGCTCCAACTCAGATCATTCGCTCGGGGCGTTTCGGGAAACGCGACTTTGCGATTCCTCTTTCCAACCACATCCGATCACAACAGAAAAAAACGCATTGTGACGACACAATGTCCTTTCNCCTTTAACGTTCAGCGACGCGAGGCGGTATCACTTACAATAGCCTGGAGTGCGACGTCTTACCAATATACGAGCGATAAGTGGACACGGTTCTAAGATCTGTGTTTCCGGATTAGAGTGGAACCGACCGCCAAGGAAACCTTAATCCGATTTTTGGCTTGGCAATATACCGACGTTATTGGCATTCGCATATGTCCCGCTGTGTCAACGACAACACACGCCCTGGTGACGTTTAAACGGATTTGTGTCAGTGCCAGCTTTGTCGATGCCGTGATTCGCTTACATAGATTACACGTGAAACGCCGTTGAGAGGCTTAGGTTAAAATATGGAATCAAGCGATGACGTGACACATATCACGTGGATACCTGCTGCGTTCGTCATTTTCTGACGTTTTATGACACGCGCTCTTATTTTCACGCCGCTTCGGGCATCTAATTCGGCAAATTTGTTTATAAACTGTCAAAAATCGACAGCACGGGACCGTTTCGCAAAGCGAAAGTGTTTGTTTCAAATTATGGTCGTTCGGCACAAGCTGAAACCACTGGTGCTTTTTCCAAGACTTTAATAGCTTTCACAGGTAGGGATATTGGATGAACAACGTTATAAATTTGCCGCCCTGAAACGTATTTGTACTTCACGTGTGTTATCAAATAATGTTTATTGCCCCTTGGTTCCACAAACCCGGCGCTTTACAACCGCTGTTAGACTTTGGTTTTATAGCTCGGGCAACAAACGACGTACCCATTTTACGCCAATTTGCAGAAAAGCGCATTAAAAACAAGTCCAGTACAAAAAATATATCAGGTGGTAATTCTTTGAAACGGTTGCCAATGTTTTAGGTCCTAAAAACATTTGGATATTTTTTCGATTGAATTTCATGGAACGTTTAATTGTATCACGGTTAGTTAGTCGTATACTTTCAAAAAAGCGTTGAAAGGGCATGTTAACCACGTAGTTCGTTTGAGGTGTTTCCTGCAACAAACCAAAACAACAGCCCCGAATCTCTTCCCGTAACAGACGCAGGGGAACTGAAATTGTCGGCAAAACAGTGGCAAAATACACGCGACCCAACTCACAAGCATAGGCCGTCGCCACGTAGGTAATTGCCGGCTCCAACTCAAATCATTCGCTCGGGGCGTTTCGGGAAACGCGACTTTGCGATTCCTCTTTCCAACCACATCCGATCACAACAGAAAAAAACGCATTGTGACGACACAATGTCCTTTCATTGCCCGTGCGCTTTGTCGTCGAATGAACTTTNGACTTTGCGATTCCTCTTTCCAACCACATCCGATCACAACAGAAAAAAACGCATTGTGACGACACAATGTCCTTTCATTGCCCGTGCGCTTTGTCGTCGAATGAACTTTTCATGGGCGTTGCCGCCTGAATGCCTTGTGATGAGAGGATAATTCCGTTCACTTCGGTGTTATATCAAGGCCATGGTACAGTTCAACAAGTTATGTTGCGATCATACATTTGGATGCAAATTTTTTGTGTCCGGTCAATCCTATAATCTGGTTTGGCGGTTTCGTTTTAAGGTCGCCACTTTGCCAAATGTAATAGCCTTTTTTGGAACTACTGCACCATACACTGGACATGATCACACGGCATTTAAACCTATTAAACGCAACACACTAAGCAGTTTTCGTTCTGGCGTACCCCTCGCGGTTTGTCATGAATATGTATTAGATATAAGATATCTTAACAGCGGGCGTAAGAACTTAATAATTTAAAACATACAAAAGGTATAATGTGGGCGCAAAAGTTTTCTGTGCATCTAGCCCTAAAAAGTTCATTGAAATCTTATCAATGCAACCTATATTCCTCTTCATCGAACTAATTGCGTTGTGGCAAACTTGCCCACAAAATCACTATGTACTTTGTATGTTGCAATTCCCTATTGCTTTTTCTCTTGGTACATGCAGACTATATTTGCGCACGGATGGCACCCTGACATGATGTGGTACTCTGTTTTCATGTGTCTGGGTACACTAAGCGTATTACCCAAATTTAACGCTGTACAGACCGCATTCACGCTATAGTATTCATTTATCGCTAAAGAAGAGCATTTGCCCACGCCAGTGTACATACTTCACAATGACGTCATCGTCGCATGTATGACGTCNTTTCTCTTGGTACATGCAGACTATATTTGCGCACGGATGGCACCCTGACATGATGTGGTACTCTGTTTTCATGTGTCTGGGTACACTAAGCGTATTACCCAAATTTAACGCTGTACAGACCGCATTCACGCTATAGTATTCATTTATCGCTAAAGAAGAGCATTTGCCCACGCCAGTGTACATACTTCACAATGACGTCATCGTCGCATGTATGACGTCACACTTATCAGTGTTGCTGCAAGCTTGTGATGTATAACCTACCGTTCTCGTACTGCACGTGCTAAGGCTTTTTGTTTTTGTTGCTGTCTTATGATTTTGTTTTTGAAACACTTTATGCCCCGGCAAGTGTTTCCCACACCGAATTTAACATGCCTAAGTTTGGAAATACAGGGCGTTTATTTCAGCACTTTAGAAGTGACGTACTATGTGGATACTTTCCATAAAAACTATTTGCGATTTTACGACTTAAGCAAACCGATTGCGCAAACATAATTTTTCGTTGTTTGCTATATTTGCGCAATGTTGGAAGGTTAAGCACGCATGGAACGGATGTTAATTTTTACGACATATTAAGTTCTATAAATCTGAGAGACCCATTGGAATCGTAATGCTTCTTTTGCTTAGGCCTACATGCCGAACTTAAATAACCTTGCACAAAGTAATGAAACGCCCGACGCTATTCCATGTGTTTCATTCAACCTTATACCGTACTATTGCTGAATCCCGTATTTACCCAAATCTTGAACTCGTTTTTCAGTGCTTTGTTCTGCAATAGGCTTGGAAGCTGAGATTGTATTGTGTAAGGTAACAGAACGGTATCAAAAGTGTGTAATGCCAAATGCATTGAACTATGTACGTTTTGTGTACTGCGAACTGAGGTGTCTATTGCAACAGATATGTTGTGGCTGGGTTGTTTTTTGGTCGTAACCTTGGTTTATGCTGCTCTGCGCTTCCGTTCATCTCATATAAAAGCAGCTCGTTATGTTTCATATTATGCCTTGCGCGTTTTTTTGTGTTTCGACCGTTGATTCGTGCGCCGCGGCGCTTTTGTTTTCTTTCACCATTTGTACATAACTTTCATATTGTCGGTTCGTGTTCGTTACAGCGTGAGCAAACAATACATACTACATGTGTTTAAGGCAAACGCCCCATCAACAGTGTTAGTTTAAAAAAGTTGTGAAGATTTGGACTTGCTGTTTGCAGTTTTGCCAATCAATCCATGATACAGTGCAACAAAACGCTTGTTATTTTCTAAAAGCTACTGCACTGTAAACTATTGCAAGTCGCCTTCCAATTGGGGACATATTGTTTTCGCTCTTATTCGGTTGTCAGCAGTATAAAGTGCCAGGTACCGAAATGGCATTGGACAACATAACATGCTCGTATCACATTTGTTTGTAGGTTCGAACATTTAACCACATTATGCATACGGGGCATTTGAAAAGTATGTTGTAACTCTTGCATTGAAGCTCATGATGGGTCGTGTTTCATGCAAGACCACTTTTTTGGGTTGTTTTGTGCAAAATTCAGAATTTTTAAAAGCATGTCTATGAGCAACACAACTAGTTTTAAAGAAGTTGTTTGGGCTATTTTTCAATTGACCCGTATAATCAAGTAAAAGCTGCGATTTTCAGCTACATATATGACCATGCGAATTATTTGGGCAAATAAGTTCATGCAATACCTAGAAATAACTTAANTTAAGTTCTATAAATCTGAGAGACCCATTGGAATCGTAATGCTTCTTTTGCTTAGGCCTACATGCCGAACTTAAATAACCTTGCACAAAGTCATGAAACGCCAAACGCCATTCCATGTATTTCATTCAACCTTATACCGTACTATTGCTGAATCCCTTATTTACCCAAATCCTGAACTCGTTTTTCAGTGCTTTGTTCTGCAGTAGGCTTGGAAGCTGAGACTGTATTGCGTAAGGTAACAGAACGGTATCAAAAGTGTGTAATGCCAAATGCATTGAACTATGTACGTTTTGTGTACTGCGAACTGAGGTGTCTATTGCAACAGATATGTTGTGGCTGGGTTGTTTTTTGGTCGTAACCTTGGTTTATGCTGCTCTGCGCTTCCGTTCATCTCATATAAAAGCAGCTCGTTATGTTTCATATTATGCCTTGCGCGTTTTTTTGTGTTTCGACCGTTGTTTCGTGCGCCGCGGCGCTTTTGTTTTCTTTCACCATTTGTATATAAATTTCATATTGTCGGTTCGTGTTCGTTACAGCGTGAGCAAACAATACATACTACATGTGTTTAAGGCAAACGCCCCATCAACAGTGTTAGTTTCAAAGAGTTGTGAAGATTTGGACTTGCTGTTTGCAGTTTTGCCAATCAATCCATGATACAGTGTAACAAAACGCTTCTTATTTTCTAAAAGCCACTGCACTGTAAACTATTACAAGTCGCCTTCCAATTGGGGACATATTGTTTTCGCTCTTATTCGGTTGTCAGCCAGTCAGTGTAAAGTGCCAGGTACCGAAATGGCATTGGTCAACATAAAATGCTCGTATCGCATTTGTTTGTAGGTTCGAACATTTAACCACATTATGCATAAGAGGCATTTGAAAAGTGTGTTGTAACTCTTGCACTGAAGCTCATGATGGGTCGTGTTTCATGCAAGACCAATTTTTTGGGTTGTTTTGTGCAAAATTCAGAATTTTTAAAAGCATGTCTATGAGTTCGCAACACAACCAGTTTGAAAGATGTTGTTTGGGCTATTTTTCAATTGACACGAATAATCAAGTAAAAGCTGCGATTTTCAGCTACATATATGACCAAGTTCATGCAATACCTAGAAATAACTTAATTTAAAAAATCTTTTTAACCTGTCCCATGGATGATTAATAAATTGGCAATATTCCATAATAGACCGCTGGAATTGATAAGCTAATCAGCAAACATTGTTGGCGCAGTGCCAACATCCCTGCATTGTGTGACGTGTTTGCGCTGGACACAACCAATATTGACTTTCTTGATCAAACAGTTCATTTTGCTGGGAAAGGTAGTATAATCGAATTTCAAAATTATTGGATTTTTATCTCAGCCAAAAGTGGCTTGATTGCCTAGTAAAGAGCTTCTAAAGCAACAATAGGGTAATAAATTTGGTAGTCTTGATGCATTACGTGCTTTACAAGCTTTTCTCTACCAAAAAAATTTGGATTATGAAACCATAAAGTGACAATACTTTTATAGTTCAAATACTGCTAATGTTTTCGTTGTTAAACTGTTTCCTAGTTTAGATACACTTGTCACTAATTTATACTGAAGATGACATGGCCGATTGTCAAAACATACAATCTCTACTCTATATTTTAATATGTTTGGCAATTCATTAAGTAATCAATTTCAAAATTATTTAAAAATGAATTCCTCCTTTTATTTTATTCCGTTATGTTGGGCTAAAATTTCGATTAAGTACGGTGCAAGATAACAAAAACGAAACTGCAGCTCAGTACGTAGGGTGCAAGATAACAAAACGAAACTGTTCGCATTTAAAGTGTGTTGTCAACAAGACATCCGCTGACTTTAAGCACCTACTGATTAATAGACCAAACTGAAATTTCGTCACTACCTAATGGGACACAACAGAACTGTTTGTCAAGAAATAACGTGTATTCAATCAGGGAGTCCGTTCTAGTTTCCTTTTGGAAGAAGTTTCAAAACCTAAAGCAGTTGTTTTTAACCAAAGGGGATTGGGAATTCCTCACTAGGGGGAATTTTGGATTTTTCTGGTGGGAATTTTGTTAAGAATGTAATTAATCAAAAAGTTTGTCAATTTCAAGAGTCACAGTACGCCAGGCCTGCAAGAGGCGGTATATCGAATTAAAGTTAGCCTTTTAAGCATTTGCAGTCAGCAAAGTGTTGTAAGAACTTGTTTTTTTCTTTTTAATATACCGACATAACATACTATTTACGAAGTAATTTCCAGTGGAGTGATTTTAGTTTTGAATATCGGCTGAATTGGTTCATGGAACAAAAAAGGTTGAGAGCCATTGACCCAAGACCTTTTTCCTTTAATACTGACAAAGTTGGACTTTTCAATGAGTCGCACTATATTTATAAAGCATCAGGATAACTTGATTTTCCGTACTCTAACCAAGCCAAGTGGTGTACTGTATAACCTATATCATCATCAGAAGTAATGCCTTGTATTTCACGTTATTTTGTTTGAACAACCATGTTTTAATACAGGTTTGCCTTTGACTCCTTACATTACGGTCCTTGCCTGATTATACATAGGCACTGCATACAACACAAGTGCGAGTGGTTTATGTTTTATTACTGTTGCGTCGTCGCAGACAAATACTACCCAATAGAATACGAATGCTTTTTACATCGGTGTCTTCTCTGCGTGCACAGTTTAAACAAATTAGTCTCACCCGTTATTGCAACAATACAATGCGCTATAAATCTGTTCCATGTCAGCCCGCTACAGCACAAGCTTTTCCTGCGTCCGCCAAATCTTTGTATCTGCCAAAAAGTCAGGATTTAATGCAAGTCAAATGTCAAACAGTTGTCAATACATCACAACTTTCGTCGCTCACGGAAAGTTTTCATACTATAGGACTTTATTCCGCTTACTTTCGAAACTTAGCTTTCCATGTTTTGTAATCTTCAAGCCAAGTTAAATATTCCTCCTTCCATGCCAAGTATTCGTCCAAGTCGGCGCAAAGCTCTGGTGGCGTCTAAAACATATGAGACAAAATTTTCTCCGACTGGAACGCAAGTTGCTTGTAAAATTGACCGACTTTTTAAACATCGGTTTTGACAAGAAATGGAAAAAATGAAACCAAATGGGATTGGTGTTCTGGAAATAGGTAAATTTTAA
>QXVZ01014740.1:0-12137 GCA_008931825.1 Phallusia fumigata | reverse complement strand
GTACAATTTTTGGCATGATTGGAATAGGTTATCGTCTACTAGACCATGGGTGCTGGTAGCATAATCGACACACTGATGTGTGAAAAAATTTTGCACGCATGTTCTGTTTTCGGTAACTTGGTTGATTACGATTCGACTAGACCGATAAAGTTATCCCGAAGCGAAGACCAGCAACTCTTATACATTTCGGTCACTAACTTAGGAGCTGACTTAACCTGACTGAAAGTTAAACTGACTATGTTTGCATCACGGCTTACTCTGGAACATCTGTTTGTTACAGCGGACAAATACACTGGATCACTTATCTTCGTATAGGCCTTCGTGAAGGATATGCCTGCTTGTTCTTGGGGTTATACGGATCCGCATGCTCACATCACCTGTCGAAAGGTTAAATAAAATGATGTCGCTTTCATTTTTATATGGGGCAATCTGTTGAAGCTATAAGTCAGGGGCAGGCAACCCTGGCACGCGTGCCACACTTAGCACGCGGGGTGCTTTTTCATGACTCCTCAAGTGATTTACTAATACATATTCCAATACATTTTTTGAGTCAAGTTAAACAGTGGCTTTGTTTTCAGTGCAACACTGCAACTGCAGTAACGAGCCAGAGTAGACATGAAAACCAGCCTTTTACAGATAGAGACATTAAGATTTCATCCCCGCAATTCGGGACAAAAAAAATTTCCCGGTTTTGTCATGTGATAGGCCTATTACTGTTGCAATGTTACAACAAGCCAACAAACACTTTCATAAATTTCAAACAATAAATTGTATCATTTTTTGCCCTTAAAATGTTTCGGCCCACACCTTCAGAGGCGGGTTTGGTACATCACTAATTATTCTACAAATGTATGAGCATGATGTCCATCGAATTAATTACACGTCTATTAACCCCACCACATCAAAGTGACCAAATAAATCGTAGACATATAGCGGTTTTCGCTCGCAGTTTCGCAATTTGTTTAGCATAGGCCTATGTTCACAATTAATGCTGATTGCAACGTAGTCATTTGGCAGTTCATCTACAACAAAAATTTAAACCCAGGAACCCGAATATGTAAAGCTGTTAGAATTATTATCTATGTTTCTGCGCTTTGATGCTTTCCGGCATCGCCTCTGACGCTCTTTTATGCACCACGTCAGGAAATGTAAACCTGTGTTGTTAAACTGTGCTTCATAAAATAGTGTAAACACGGATCCTCTTCGCAAACATTAGATTTCATTAAATCAATAACTCGTTGAGCGCAAGAATTCCTTCCATCAGTGCCAAATGCGTTTTTATTGGAACCTCTGTACTTCTTGTTGGATTTTTTCGTGAATTTTTAACTGCGGTTTAGATTGCTTATTTAATCAAAAACCATAACCTTAATTTAACTTAGCATCAGTTGGACTGAATTTAAAGAAGTCTGTTCAAGAAAGTAGCTATGGTTGCTGGATTTTGTTACAGATACTATAAACCAAGGTAAAGTCGCTCAAGTTAGGTCATTACACGACAGTCCCCGATATATGCATTTGTTTTTTAAACTTTTAAGATGCTGCCAAACCACGCCACAAGGCAAGCGTACAAAAACGTAAAAGAGACCGTTTTAATGTTTTTTTTTACAAAATTTACCAGTGTTGTTGATAAAAGGAAAAATGTACGGTTTTAGCGACTTTCTTTGCTAGGAAGCTGTAATCTGTTTGCACAGTGTTTTCGCGGGATCTGCAGGCGGAAACCTGTTTACGCCTTTTACCAGACACAAACTCGCAACGTAGGTAAAACTCTGGTATAATTGAGAAAATAAAAGCGTTAACCAAAACAAGCGCAACAAAAGGAAATTGAAGAAAGTGATGGAAACGTCACACAACTACCGTCGCGTTTCACAACAAGCACCCTATTGACGAAACATACAACAGCCTATCACATTACAAGCACAAAAACAAAGTTAAAAGCAGATAAAAAATAATGTGCACGTATACCTTGAATTATATTGGACAGAACGCTAACGGCAAACCGGCACTTTATGATTGCATATTTCGACATTAAATAAGCTTTGTAACTCTTCATTTGACCAGCTCTGGAGGGCAAGGGCCTGGAAAGCTTTGATAAGTTTATGTTTTTAACATTACAATTTGTAATACCATTTTTATGTGATTTAATCACATCTCATATCATTAAATTATCCACGTGTATTTTGGCACGGTGGCTCAAAAACACGCATTTTCGTTTTTTTGCACCGACCCCATAGCCCAACAATAAGAATATATCTGCAGCCCTTCTGTCAAAACCTTGGTTTTGTTTGTTTAGTTTAGTTTAGTTTATTCGCGCTCTTCGAGCAGCGTTTTATATTCAAAACTTTCCGATTTTAGCAATCGTGTTCTGAACCTTGAGCAGAATGTGCATCGTACGCAGGTGGCGCGATGTCATCTGTTTCAACCTGGATGCTCATGTCCTCCTCGTCGGATTTTCGCTTGAACGATGTCGTCCACTTCACTTTGACAGCCTCCACATAAGCTGGAGGGTTCTGTTGGCTAGATCCGCACCCTGAATGAGTTGAAATTTCTTCCATTCGCAAAGTACCTCCCCTTGCTGGCAGATTAGTGTTACTACTGCTGCTACACGACAATATGTCGTTGTAGGAAGGCGGAGGGTCAAGGACTAAGCCTTGGTTGAAGTAACCATTGGCGTCAGAATAGCCTGGCAAACCAAATCCGGCTTCATTTGCATCTCGGTCGCTGACTCTGGGACGCCCGTTCGTTCTTCGATGCGGGCAACCCCAGCAAAATATAACTCCAAACACAGTGGCGATGAGACCTGAAACGCATTTAACAGCATCAAGTTGGTTGTAAGAATTAAACCGAATTTCCAAAATCCAAATTATTTTGAAGCATAAGTTTAATTGTGGAGTTTGATTTGAAACAATTGTGATAAACTGCGATGACAGTGTAGTTACAAATACAACTAAACGCCAGACCTACAAGCGTAGGTCGCTGTTGTCCTATAGTCGACTGGATTTTTCTGGCTATTCGTAAATGTTTGAAAGTGTGGCTTGGGTTCGGCAATACCCCTCTTATCCATCGTACTGTGGAAGACTTGTTGATGCAGTTTTTGTGGCGTTTGACGTACTCGTCCAATTTTACGAGTAATTACCCTTTGTTTTGTATTTCAGTTAAAATGCGCATTGGTATACGTATTTGATAGTATTAACCTCATTATTATTTTGCCCATTCGAAATATATTATACTATGTGGAGTGTCGTGATGCCACGCATAATGAACCACATTTTAGCTATTAACTGAGCATATCAATACTACTAAGCACCAGGGTTAATGATGCATCGGGTTATTCATAGCGTCAATAATAGTTCATCCTAATTACAACCTTACAGCGTCATAGAACATTACCTGCAAAAAAGAAGCAGAAACCGGGAATCGACAGGGCGCTAAGATTTGACAAGTCGCCGAAAAACTGCGTATATACTCCCATAATGTAGACGAGTATAAGGCCTCCCCCAGCAGCGATACAAACAATTCCACATGTGCAGCAACCCTTGGCAAGTTTTTCTTGACTGTTCGTGCAGTTTATAAGCTTGCGTATACGACATCCTGTTGACATTCGCGTTCTGCTTGGCTGGGCATTTTCGCAGGCCTGGGAGGAATTTGTCTGTCTGGTTGGCTGCTCTTCAACCACATGGTCTTCAGGTGCACTTTCACTTTGCTGTTCAACCGTAATCGTTTCATTGTTGTTGCTGTTACTGTTGCCATCCATTTCAGACTTGGTTGTCGACGTCTACAGCGTTTCACAAGCTTATCTCCAATTAAAGTTGTATTTAAATACAGGCCGTGTCATGTCTTTTCTGAAAATAACACGTTCGTTACAACATGCGCACAACATTTCACGCTACCAGCTCTCTGTCAGTTGCAATCTATCCTGTACCATAACGCCAGCGGGCTGTATCCATTTCTACTGAGAGTTTCCAAGAAACTTTGTCGTCGTCGTGAACAGCATGCCAGTGTCTCGAAAGGATGTGACCCAAATCGATTGTTTAGTTTAATTATGCAGGAACACGCGCTCCAACCTATAAGCGGCGCTTCGAACACTTGACGCAAAAGGCCGTCCACCATCTGCGGTGTCCACACCAGCCTGCGCTAACTAAAAAGATCTCCTGTCAGTATCTGTGCGTGGCGACAAGCTAATGATCTCCCAACATATGGTCGATACAGCAATGACAGCTTGGCGCTAAGGCCAGTCCTAGAGCACACCGAACTATTCAAGTCAATTTTTCTTGCTAGCACGTAGGCTTTACTGGTAACGGCTCAACGCACTGTAAGTTAGTCATTGAGCCATACCCCTAGCTGTGCTGTGTACATGTTGGGTTAGGCAAAGCACACTTCGCTTTCAACGCGGTTTTATGCCGTTTACACAAGAGCGACGCACAATGCCAGGGCAGTAAACCTTTTGCTTTCTTTGTTGGATTCTGCTTCGTAAAATTTGACTAAGGGCGAGGACCCTCTTGTTTATCGCAAGCCGTATCAGTGTACGCCAGGGAGCAAGTCCCAAAGTGACTTGTCATTCGTTTTTATCGCGTGCACGTGACCAAACGTTTGTAACAGAAACAAACAACTTTCATTGGGTTGTTAGGGAATTGGCTGTTTACCTGATCAGAATGTTTCATACAGCTACTCTGATGTTAAGAAGTTTGGGCATAGTTACTTACAAGCAAAATTATTTAAGATTTCCACTCACTTTGACACATCGGATAATATGCTAATGTTTCTTAGAGCCTACTAACGATTTGTCGACCACTCTTTCCTCTCTTCTCCCCTCTCTGTACCACGCACCTTACCAACACTTTGCTGTCCTTGTTTTGTTACAAGAGTTACCATATTGTAAACGGCGGTTCGCATCCGAAGGATAAACACCCTTACTAAACTTCAAGATAATATGTGCACAACGGACTTTTGAATCATCAACTTTCTGTGTACCAACCTGGCTCCAAGCTTCAGCTAGGTTCTACGCAAACACATCATGAACTTCGTTTACGACCTTCCCCACAGAGTAGGGCGACCTGTACGGGCTTAGCCTCAGAACAATGCGTAACAGGCCGCTGCGTTGACACGTAACAAAGCGTGGGATAACATATAATCCATCCGAACAAAGATGCGCTCATACCATTCATTCGGACTGTTCCGTTACAGCCTTAAAACGACATGTACTCATCAGTTATTTGCCTGTATTCGCTTTTGACCCGCAGGCGAATACTGAAGTCTCACGCCACTTTTTGGGATCTCCCGACGGTAAAAGCCAAACACATTCTATTTCTAAATCAACACAATTATAGTTTACCAATTATCCGCAACTATAGCTTCAAGCAAACGCAGTTTTTTAAAACCTTTGAAACACAACGTATTTGTTGTCAGTTAGGTGGTCCTAGTTTCGAAGCAAACTGTAAACAATTTTTTGGTTGAAATTCGTTCCCTGTTTTTAACAGCTTGGCCATGTTTACATTTTAGCGCGTTTGAAAAGTAATTTGTTCCTTATTGCGTTTGCGCATCTCATAGACTTTTTTGACAAAAACAGTCATTCCGCTAAGACCCATTAAGAGATTTTGTAAAGTTTTTGATATCATTGCGCTTGTTTGGGAGGTCGAGTTGTTCGACGTGACGGGAGGTCGCTTAGTCAACATTTCTATTTTTGGAACAAAGGTGGCTGGACAAAACATTTCATCAGATTTATTTCAGGTCAACGGTTTAACTAAATAGTTACTAGTTAAAATTTGGAGATTAATAATTCATGTACAAGCCGATACCAAACACTGGTATTCTCTGAAACATTATACTTACTGTTTTCTAATGTAAGGAGAAAAGACATTGTGCTTGTGGCGAAACTATTGTGTAATCTGTGTTGAAACACTTTGCGAAAAGAAAACACCGTGGACGTTAGTAAGGCAAACAACTCTCGAGTAGAAATATACAAGCCATTACTCGTATAAAAACATTTTCTGATAATGACAACAGGATTTGTTGAAAAAAGTTTTGTGTTTTTAAGACTATTTGCGATCAAATAATAGTATTTCTTAATTGCCGCCTGAATAGGTTCATAAAGATTTAGTAACAGCGATGAATCAAACTAACAGTTTGTAAAATAAATAAACGTCAAATATTGGCTATGTTTAATATGNCTTTTTTACGCAGCCCATGCACTTCGTTGCCAAGGTCTTTGGAATGCTTCGACTGGCTTCATTGCCCCCCGGCTCTCTGACGTGCCTCAGCTCGTTACGCATGGATGGTTGTGGAGCATGTGTTACCCGATCAACGGCATCGCTAAGCATGTGCATTTCTCTCTGCCAACCTGGTTACAACTCCCTACAATTTAACTGACTTCAACAAAGATCATTCACGTTTGTATTTGTTTTCTGTAAGAGAACCTGATATGCACGGGTTAATACTTACAATTTAACTGCATACTCTTTGACCCTACTTAACGACGAAATACGCTTCTGTCCTCAGTTACAAGCCATCTGCATTTAAATTGCTCTCAGGAGAAGTTGTGAACGCAACCAAGGTACGTAGGCAACGCTTATCATGCGCCACTGAACTATAGTGCTTAGCTTGTTGTTTTTGCATGAGCGAGCACTGTTGCTGACTGCTACGGTGCCGAAAAGGCGCTAGGCGAAAAACACTGTTAGGCGACCTCCGCCAAATAGTCCCGTTTGCATTCTCTGAAGTAACGCATCGAAAAGGAAGAAACCCAAACAAAAATGCTTTTCGGCTGACGTTTTACTGTCCGTCAATGGGTAACAGCTCTTTGTTTGCAAGTCAACTTTGGGTTAAGTTGTGTTTTATTGTGAAAATTCTGTTTGCAGAACTTGCGATAAAAGGTCGGATGTGTGCTGTTAAACTGTAAAATGTCGTAAACAACAAAGGCGAACGACAAATGATCACAGTATCCCATCTCGAAAACTGACATATTATCCAAGAAATCACTGTAAACGAGTTTCGGTGTTTGCAATTGTAGGTTCCTAAGTATTTTCCAGGAAGTGATTTTTTCGAAACACGGCTCGCGCATGCACAAACTATATTTACTTTCAATATTATAAATATTTAATGAATTTATTAAATTCAAACAAACTAAAATTTAAATTTCTAGTTTCCATTTAGAAATATACATTGCCATTTCAAAAACCAGCACATTTTTAGAGACAAGCAAAATGCTGTATTAAAAAGCCTTGTTAGTAGATGGTAAAAGTTGAGTAAATGTGAAACAAACGACCGCGACACATAATACTGAGAAAATGACTGCATAGCTTGTCTTTGATCGTGAAATGCTCACGACCGGCGGCACTAAAACTTCGTTGCCTGCTCAGGCAGGTCAGTTATGCTGTAACGAACCACTTCGGGTTCGGTTTGTGATATGTTCTTTGAATCATCTAGTCGAACGTATTGTAAGGGGTCGGGCTCAGTCAGTTTTGCTGGCTCACGTTCCAAATCAGTTGGGTGCTCATTGCGCTGCGCGTAAGTCATAAAGGACGCTGTCGTGGTGGTCATTGCGGTGTCAAGGTGGGCCCTTGGGCGCTTATGAGCGGTTAAGTCGTGTGTTGGCACTGACTCTGGAAGCCTTGTATCCCGATTTTGCCCTCCATCCTTGTCTCCGACCGGCCCCGGACAGCAGCACATAAACAAACAGCAACTGCTTGATNCATTTTTTTTAATCAGCTGGCGAGGTTAAACTGGAATTATTCATGCGTTGCTTTTCTCAATAATGCATGACCGCCGAAGTTCCACATAAAACTCTATTCTATTCCACAAGTTTCTTGTAATGGTTGTGCGCTGTGTTCTGCAACTGCAAGTACTAAGTAGAAATGTGGCTTTTGAGCATGTAAAAGCAACCGTCAGTACTGTATACTGTGCACATACACCCGACTACAGTTACATGTTTTACAGAACTTTGTGGTGGGAGAATAGCAGTCAAACGAAAGTTCCTAATATCTTAATTGCTGAATGAGCAGTGTATTCAGTTTTTGTAAAAATGCCACTGTATATTCGGGTGTGTGTTAATTTTCAATGTAAAAAATAAATTAGTGCTAGGCCATTCTTTCCCATAGTAGCACTGACAATAAAGATATACATGAGTCTTTGAGTAGAAGCAGATGAGATAAAAGTTGAAGTAGAGCCCTTTTCAAAAACTTTTATAATGTATTTGTTTCAGCCTTCAGTTTAGCTAAGTTGATTAAATCTACATGCTGCTTGCCATGGATGAACAAAGCGTGAGCATGCAGAAAGTGAAATTTGTGAGCAATTTAAATGGAACTACAACAAACGAAGTTATTTTGATTTCAACAATATCTGCAGCAAGCTTACTACTACGGGCTGCAGTATTGTGCATAATGCCAAAAATGCTAATGCAACAATCAGTGTGTAGATTTCTGACTGATTTTCTTGTTATGTTTGGACCTTTGGTGATGTCAGTCACTGTGCTTTCTGACTATCTAGCAAAAATGTTAATTTCTATTGTTATAATTGCAACATCCATCCTATGGCTGACTTCCAAACTACGAGTAAAGCAAGTGGAAAAGGTTGTGCATTCTTGCTATGTTGCACCATCATTCTACCAAGACAAAGTAAAGACATTTGGTTCTGACAACAATGCAAACAATTCTGACATGCAGGAGTATTATGCAAACTTAAATGAAAACATGCGAAACCCAGATGCTATTTTTCTTGTTCCATCAAATCTTCCATTTGTCACAACATTTCGAGCTTTTGTCAACATTGCTTCATGTATCTGCATCCTAGCAGTGGACTTTAACTTGTTTCCAAGACGGTTTGCAAAAGTGGAAACCTATGGAGTTAGTGTTATGGACCTTGGAGTTGGTGGTTTTGTTGTTGCAAATGCATTGGTGTCACCTGAAGCCAAGAATAACAGACGCCAAGAGAAAATAAAATCAATTTACTCTGGATTTTTGGCAGTTTGCATGCAGATTATATCTACATGGCCACTTATTGTGTTAGGTCTTATTAGACTGGTTTCTGTGAAGATGTCAGGATATCAAGAACATGTTTCTGAGTATGGCATTCATTGGAATTTTTTTTTCACACTTGCTCTAGTAAGAATACTCTCTACATTTGTTTTGGCATTTATCAGTGTCAAGCTATGTGGATTAGTTGCATTCTTTATTGCTGCAGCATACCAGTATGTACTTAACATGGACTCTGGCAGTCTTACAGAGTTTTTATTAAGCAATAACTATGATGGAAACTTGCTGGTGCAAAATAAGGAGGGGATTGCTTCATCGATTGGGACGCTTGCATTGTACTTGTCAGGAATTGAAATGGGTGCCTTTCTGTTCAAACCTAGGCATACATTTTTAGAATGGAAAAAGGCATCAGTTGGAATGTTAGTATTAAGCATCATTTTGGGATTTGCACTAAATTTTAGCATCCATTTAAATCAGCCAGTTTCCCGTAGAATCGGAAACCTGTCTTACATTCTGTGGATGCTGTACTATTCTGCTATGTTTTTATTCCAATATTTGGTTGTGGATTTAGTTCTTGTTTACCTGGTAAAATCAACATCTTTGCCATTGGTGTGTATGCCCAACAGATGGCTTATGGTGTCAGGAAATAGCGCTGATAAGGACATCAAAATCATACATACACCTGAGCCACCGAAGGCATGTTTGTTAAGTGCTATAAATCGCAATCAACTGTTTTATTTCCTACTGTGTAATTTGTTTACTGGGGCTGTGAACTTTGCTGTAAATACACTTTTTGTTGGCACAGAAATGGCACTTGTGATCATCATTGCATATTGCTTTGTTGGAGCCTGGCTAATATGGAGTTTGCATTTAAGGGGTATTACATTAAAATGCTGGTAAATTCTGTCCTAATACTTTTTTGAGTTGTAACTCATTGCATATGTTTCAAAAAAGTGAAAAAATTGTTCATTAAATTGTTTCATTTTGATACATATTTGTACTTGTTTGTAGGTTTTTGTATGCAATTAACATTTAGAAAATGCAAATAAGTTAGCGCCATGGAAACAGGTATGTCAGTGTCTTTTCTTGTGTGTTCTGACCTCATTGACAATTTGTGTGCACACATTACCAGATCACACCCGAAAGACCTTTAGTGGCAAACTGTTTAAAGATGTTGATCATTTTGTAAATGATGATGGTCAGTTTCTTTTCTACAAGACCTGGAAGCCAGATAGTCCTATCAAGTCAGTACTGGCATATTTTTGTGCACACATGAAGCGAAAGAATCAGTTGTATGTTACAATATAATTATGATGTATAAAGGTTTCTCTTTTGTATGGTTCATGGATTTGGAGGACATGTTGTACGATTTGATGAATTGGCATCTCATGTAAATTCTATAGGAGGATTGGCTTTCGGAAATGACCATGGTAGGTTTTTATTATGGTTGTTCTATAGCAGTGGTCATCGGGAAACTTTTATTATGATTGCCCAAATTCTTCAATGAATCTTAACTGGAGGCCCATACAGCATGAAAACGTTCCATACACGCTAATACGAGATAAATGAGGCAACTAAGTTTTTTCTACAAATAACATTGAAATGACTCTTAACATTAACAAACCATTTTAGTGTACAAAAACCAGATTTCTGTTTGTTAAAATTCACCAATTAAATTCGTGTCGAGTACACATTACTTTGCTATTCATGTGTTCCAGTTGTTACCTGTTTTATTACAATCCATGTGTCAAAAACATTATCACAATGCATTGTTACATAACAATCATTTGTTATGTCAAATAATAAACGTTAACAGATGGTGCTTGGTCTTTGACGCTGCATTTTGGCCTTGCTACTGTGCCATGGTCCAGCGCCCATATACCACCCGGCTCACATAAATAAGGTTTGCGCGGCCCACTAAAAAGTACTAGGCGGACCACTGTTCTATAGCAACAGTTGGATTGTATGTTTTCTTTAATAGTTGAGGTTTTGTTTAGTTGGCCACGGAGAGAGTGAAGGAGGTCGCACAACAACGCATGACTACAATATTATTATCAGAGATTTTGTTCAGTTAACACAAAAAATGAAGAATGATTATCCTGGTGTACCTGTTTTTATATATGGGCAATCAATGGTTAGTTGGTGTGCATTTAAATGTTTAGTTCCCCTTCATTAAATAGTGGAAAGTGTGCAAAACTTCACAGATGGTACAAGTTATAGTTGCCTAATCAGTGTCATGTGAATAGTTCATCTTAAAACTTTTCCAGGTAACCAGGGGAGGGTGAATATTCGTCCATTTAATTTAATACACAATAAAAAGGAGTGTCAATTTTCTCTAATTTTAAAACTATTTTCTACTATGATAAGTATTTAAAATGGTAAATTGTTATCACTTTGATGTGGCCTCATGTTTACACATTCGATCAGCTCACATGCTTTCCAATTTTGTTGATACTTTATGATTTGGATATAATTTTGTGGGGAGTATATTTGGGCATTGGAAAGTAGGCTTGTAAAGTCGGAAGG
Source organism: Phallusia fumigata (assembly GCA_008931825.1). Lineage (NCBI taxonomy): Eukaryota > Metazoa > Chordata > Ascidiacea > Phlebobranchia > Ascidiidae > Phallusia > Phallusia fumigata. Next base: position 654 of record QXVZ01014740.1, on the reverse strand, counting down.
TATAGATCCAACTCCGACCCCATTTTAGAAATATAGCTATTTTAGTTGTTTTCAATTTGTGGGTAAACTAATTAAAAGTATTGTTTAATTTTTTTAGGGTGGTGCATTATCAGTTGTTGCTGCGAGTGAAAAACCTGAGCTGTACAAAGGAATTATAACTGTCGGTGGAATGTTTGTAAAAGACCCAGCATTACAATCTTCATTTAAGGTTTCAAAAATATTTCTTTTTTACATGACCACATATCTGGTGCCAAACAAATTTGTAAATGTAGTTAGTATTTTTGAAGTTGTAGTTAATATTTACATTACACAGGATATGATGATCTAGATTTTTTGTAGTTTGTTTTCTCTACCTTAATGTTAAAAATTTTACAGAAAGTACTTCTTCAGTTTGGATCAGCAATTTTCCCCAATTTGCAAGTCACAAACCTAACTGACAATAAAAGTACCAGGGATGAAGCTGAGGTAATGCATGAAGTTTTCTGTTTAAAAAAGTCCCGATATATGCTCAAAGGGTCCCGACAACGGGGGTGCAACTTTTTCTGCATTTTAACCCAATGTAATTGCCACATTTCCAAGGTTTGACATAACAAGTTTTTTTTTTTATTATTTGTTGTTTTTAAAATATTGAAGCATAAAAGCTCTTGAGTGACG
>QXVZ01014732.1:0-14232 GCA_008931825.1 Phallusia fumigata | reverse complement strand
TCTAAACTTCAGTCAGTTACAATAATAGCAGACGAGAAAGAAGCGTATTTACGTTATTTCAACATGCGTTATTTTAACCGCCTGCATCTGACCTGTATGGTTAACTACCTTTAACAGTCATACGCTCCGAATCTTAGAAATTGTTCACCGATGTACAAAACACACCTTTGTGCAAACATAAAACATCCAGACGCCTACTGTCGAAACTTCAAGCTAATAAAACAGACTAGGATCCGTCCCTGCAAGAACTAACAGTCAACTGAGCGAAGTTTCGTCTAGACCGGGGGGTTTTAACAACGACAGGCGCGTAACAGTTGCAACCTTTTTATCGCCTTTCAACCAATCCGTCGTCGCCCTGCCCTGCGCTAGTTGATTGATTGGGGCGCCTGCAACTCACACTAACGCGGCTGTCCGCGTAATTGCAGTTGTTATCGAGCCAAGCACCTGAGCAACTGATTTGACCAAGCAGGTCAACCTTTCACAGGTATTTCGTATTTGGCGGGCAATTCGCTGCGATTTGTACTGGGCCAGTTAAGATTTTACTCATTGCCTTTGCCTAAGGTGTAACATGTTTTTTAAACCTCTTATATGGTACATATATACATGGAATGGTAATAAAATCTGGATTAAACTTTGCGGAACAAATATTTGGGATTTACCGAAACGTTTGTCAACATTAAACTAAAAATACACCAATGCATTTTGCTCCATTTTTTGTGACATTCCGCTCATATTTACTCTTAGGACTTTTATTGTATCGAATCTATCCACGGGTTTTCCATACTGCTTCAGCGACAATTCCTAATGAGCGTCCAAACTTATACCAAGAAATTTCAGCGCAGTCCACTTCCAACCCGTCGTTTCAATATAACAGCCTTATCGAGTTTTCACGCACAGTACCGTGTTAAATGCGACGGGCCGAAAGAACTAAAAACGGGCTGCCAAACTGCAAGGAAGCAATATATACTGCCTTGCGGTGAGACACACTCAGGAAATCTTGTGTTACCACCGTATCCCGTAAGTTAGACTTTGCTGGCACACTAAGCGCATTCATTTAAACTTTAATTCTTAAGCGCCAATCCATGTAGGTCAGTTGTTAACAAAAAAGTTAAGCCTGGTTTCGAGCGGATTTCGTGCTGCCAACCGTGACTAAAGTCTGTGCAAATCGTTCTATAAGGTGGAAAAGTTCAAAAAGGATACAGATGCTAAGTTATGGGAAACACGAATGGTACGAATTAATATTTACAGTACATTATACTTCGCTTTCAAATTCGCTTTCATGGACATTTGCGTAAAATGCCTCACAAAAAAAACTAAATAACAAAAAAATATTTGGAATGAAACGCCCAGTCTACTTAAGCAACCTTTTATCGGTAGTGATATTTTTCCGATGATTACACACACAAACATTTGCAACAACTGACACCGTAATAAATCCGTCTTCCTACAACCTTTCCTTTCACAACTTCACCAAATGCCGAATTAACAAAAACTTTGTCTATTTAATACGAATTCACTTTACAGCAGTGCTGGTTAGGGTTGTCGAGTTTTGATAGGACATCCCTCGCGCAAAATCAACAAAACTGTATTTTCATAGCGATGCGCACCTACCGTCATTACACGCTTGGCAGTCATAACCAGCACGCACAGCAAAGTCTAAAATTGTCAGTTTAGTGGGTTTAAACTAACGGCGCTTTGCCCACCGCATACATAAACACCAGTGCTTCTGCCGAATCAACAAAATCAATAATAAAATTTAAACTTCTAAACCGGTTCTTGGTGTAGAAGCAAGGTGTGTTTTTTACAACACGCCTGCTGTTAGGTTCACGACGCTGTAAAGTTAGGCGTATTATTCTAATAAAATTTTCATGTCCAATCAGGTAATTCTTTCACCGCAAGGAAATCTGTCAATCACAAACGGTTCCCCTCTGTATGATTTCATTCGGTGGTTGCGGGTTGCTATTCATTACCAACAGACTGTGTAAAAATCTTCCGAGAGCAAATAGTGCCGGCGCAACTATTGAATCAGTCAAAATGGGTCTCAAGTTTATAGTCTGTCAAAACTCCAAGTGTCTCTTTGGCACTTGCCTAACAATAAATCATTGTTTACATATGTCTCTGTTGTTTATTGGCATATGCCCTAAAAACGATAAGAAAACTGTTTTTTAACCGGCTAATAAACCACAAACTCTCATACGAGAACACAATTATAGCATAAAAAGTGACTATTTATTCACGTCTCTGACATGCAAAGCCCAAACAGCGCATCTTATGTAGAAAAGGGCTTGACTCTTCAGCTGTTATTATTTTTACAGACTTCAAGCTTGCCTCCGGTCGAAAATTAACACTGCAGAGGTGGTGTGATTAGCACTGAACTAATCGATGTCAAAACACAGCAGAAAGCGCGCAGACAGCTTTGCACTCAGCTGGAAAGCTCCGTCTGTCCTCAAGAAGTCGCGAAGTGGCGGCATCTTGAGCACGCTCCATCACACACACACGTGTAGTTCGGCGGGCGGCCTTTTTTCCCTCCATGATTAGGTGCAGTGGTGCGGAAACCTAACAGGTGTGGGAAAATGTCATTCAAAATGTTTGTTGAAGCTGGACATCGCTTGTTACCGCCATCTTGTGGATGACGTTGTGTTGTTAGGAAAAGGCAACGGGCCTGCTAGTCGTAGGTTGTGGAAACTAATCCTATTTTGGCCTTTTGTGTTTCTATGCAAGGAAAGCTATGCAGCAATAAACATGCAACGAAGTTCTCGACTGACTTTGACTTTCTTGTGAGCCCCCGTCACCTTGTATCAATGGTGTAGTTGGGCGTTCTGCCTTGATCCACCAACATTTTTGTCTCATCCCATAACGTCCTGAAGGTGTGCAGCTATCTCCGGTTGGTGATTGTTTTAGTGCTGTATGGTGTCTTTTACTAAGCGAAATCAACCCAACTTAAATTGATGGTTATTAATTATTATACCTAAGAACTCCATAAATCGAAAAACGCCAGGGAGTTTGATCACTGACTTTTATAGGCATCACGCATTTAGACGTTGCTCAGCTGACCGAGTTTAAAATAGAACAAACAAGCGATTTACTGCTTTCTTAAAAGCCAAGTAATGCTGACAAATAATAAGATGTCACTGTTTTTTTCTGTTCTTTTGATTCGTCTCAAATGTCTAAAGAAGCATGCTTTTACCTGTTTTAGACCAAAATCAACTTGGTGACAAGAAATGCTGTTATTATTAAATCACTGCATCTGCTATGTTCGCTTTTATTTTGTAGGACAATCACAGTTTTTACCATTCAGTGCTTACACAAACATTCAAAAAGGCAAAAAAATCTGTTGCATTGGACGGAGAGTAAATCGTACAAAATGGGCATATATACTAACAGTGAATAAAAAGTATTTTTTGAGCAGTATAAATAGAACATGGAAAAGCTATTTCATACATTTGGCAGAATCAATTCATCAATGTAATTATGAAAAATACCATGTATAGAAAACACAAATCACAAAAGGTATCACTTCAACCCCAGCATCTCCAATGTAAGTTTATGGCAAAAAGATTTTTAATTTGCACCAGCATACAAACCTAACTTTAGCACTCTTTAACCCAATAAAGACATTTAACACCGTCTTAGAAATTGTGAATAAGTTAGTTTTTCAACAGAAGGCCCAGTTCTGCTGATTTTGTCCAAATATAATCCCATTGGGGTGTTTGGGGGGTCAGCAACACTACGATTCCAAAATGGCTTCTCAAGTCCAAGTAGTTGTCGAACATTTGATGAAATGAAGAGAATGTGATCAAAGTCTGTTATGCCAAGCCTTGGAAGTAGACTGCAAAAAGAAAGAGCTGATAGTTCAATGACCAAAAAAAAACATTTGTTTGTTGAACAAAAACAGTTAAATTCAAACAAAATTGTTCAGCAAATACACAAAAATACAGGTACATGCAAAATTTACTTTGTGACTTAAAATTGAATTCAACAGGTTGGCAATGAAATTTTTGCAACTGCCTACTGGAACATAATTTAAAAAAGTTGGCTTGTTAAAATTTTTTTTTAATTAAAAGGGCATTTTAAACAAACTTTCACAAGAGTACCTTGAATTAACCAGCACCAGTTTTCGACCATCTATCAAATTTGTGGCAAAGCAGTTTCGATACTGAGGAAAGCCGAGCTCTTCAATCCAATTAGCAACATCGTCACTGGTCCAATGAATACAGGTTGGAACTAGAAGGTCTTCCTCTTTGACTGGTGAAGCCATTATTGACAATGTATATTTTGTATTAAACAATGACTAAAATGATCTGCCGACAATGAGTTAAGGAACTTACATGTAAACATTTCTTGACTTAAGCTTGAAAGGCGATTTCGTATGTATCCGGGTCAAAACAAATAAAAAGGTGTAAGTTACAGTCCAGTTTTGGTAGCTTGTTACGTTATTTGCTGGCACAAACCATGCAATTAAAAATAACTAAGAGTTAATTGCGTTTTGTAGTTATTTTTCTTTGGTGGCTTAATTTTATACCAGAAGAAATAGGTATGCAATGGTCTGCAGTAAACGGTAAACTTTGTTGTTGCTATGCAACAGTTTTGGTCGTCAGGTGTCGCAAGAGATTAAAATTCATTTTAAAACCAACGCATATCTCTTTACGTTTTGCTGAAAACAAACAACGGTGGAAGTCCTTACGTAACTAATCAAATGCAAGGTTTAAATTCAATGTGGCTAATCGCTATGCATAATTGACAACATCAATTCTGTTTGTAACAGTAATTTGTATTTACACAATTACAACCAGCTGAGAAATTCAAAACATGCACATTCACTACTGCATGAACTTCAAAAATTTATTTTGCCATTTCCAATAAAATCCTAGCACATAAAAGTCATGGTACCAAACCATGGATAGAATTGTGTGAAAGAAAAATATGCACCAAATTTTTATAGTCCAGAAGATGAGGTATTGTGTGTGGATAAAATTAAACAAACAGAAAAACTCAAAACTTGTACAAAAGCAATTATTGCAAACGTAGAGGCATTGAAGTTAAAACTGAGTGTCACCCATGTCAAGGGACTACTACCTAAGTCATAAAACAACTTTAAAACACATAATCACAAACTTTGCATACTCACAAGTGCATACCATAGTAGTTAAAAATGATAAAATCTTATGAAACACAGTTAAGATTTGTAAAATTTCCACCAGCGATGCGACAAAGCAGGTTGTGTTTGCATTTCACGTCACAGGTGGAACTTGGGGGATGTCCTTTGTAGAAGTTTTTGTAATACTTCGCAAAGGTATTGCTCTCAGTAGCAGAATCAAACCATGATTTAAACACTTTGTGCCAACTTTGTACAGTCAAGTCTACAAGGTTGTATGTGGATTTTGCACTGTATTCTAACTTCCACTTAGGGTCAGACTGTACTTTATTGGCTTCTGTTAAATTAAGAATGTATGTGTTATGATCTGTGACAGTCCATGTATTTGACGCCACGTCATATGTTCGGTATGATGGGTTACTATCAGTATATGTGGTTACACTTGGGCAAATGTAAGCCATTGATATTGGTTTTTGAAGTAAAGCATCTGCATAGAATATTTCAAATTCATCAGTATGTGTGTGGCCAAAGAACTGAGCAGTAACAGTGCCCTGAAATCGGGTAATAATGTCATAATAGTTATTCCTCCACACCCTGAGACAGTCACCACCAGCGCTTGGAGGTATATGTCCAATTATGTGTACACTTTCACTTTTCAATTCAGCAGTGGTCAAAACACTTACAAGCCACTGGAGTTCATCATTGGGATCAACTGGGTTCAAAAGCATCCAGTAATTCTGATTATTGCAATAGTTCATGTTAAGTGAAACTATACGAAATCCCGGCCTGACAAGAGTTGTGTAATATCCAGATTGCTTTACTGTTGCAATAGCATCTTTTGGCAGCCAGGGTGCCCATGCTTGGGCTAATTCATCATAGAGCCATGAAATACTATTGTAGCCTTTTACATAGCTTGGGGGAAAGCTGTTTACTGGGTCGCTTTCGTGGTTTCCCAAAGCAGGATAAAAAGGTGTATCAGGAAAGTATTTCAGAAAGAGTGCAGTGATATTTTTCAGAAGGTAGATTTGGGAGGATCTGCTTTGACTCCAATCATTATGAGCAGGCAAGTCACCAGTCCACAAAATGTAGTCATACTTCTGTATTTTTGAAGCTGTTGATAGTAGGTTTTCTACAGTCCAGTATGGAACATCACAATAGCCATACGAGCCCCAGTAACCTGCATGCCCGGCCTCTTTCTTTGAAACTTGTTGACCTTTCCGACAACACAATGGATCATCACAGTTGATTGCAGAACCAGGTTCATACATTAAATCAATGTGAAGATCAGAAATGTGTAGGACTTTTAATGTAGAACCATCCCTCGGTGTTGTCTTGTAGCTTCTTACATTGATATGTTCAGCTGGAATGGGGACTGTCCATTTTTTATTATTCCAAGATAAGCCAGATGATTGACATTTGGATGGAAATATCAGCCCACAAAGTTGACCTCCTTCAAGCTTTAGTTTAGTAAGCAGGAAAAGAGTTTCATTTTCCATTGCTGACACCATGCCTTCACACACATCGGGGGAATCAATCTTGAGGTCTTTGCACATTGAAATGATAAATTTAAATATTCCTGGATATGTTCCATCAGGCTTTCTGAACTTCCACAATGCAAAATCAAGCCCATATTTACAGCTAGAACAGACTAAATCATCTTTAATGCTTTTAGCTGGTTTTCTAGAGCCATCAAGTTGAATTGTATTGAAACCATCTAGGCTTGGAGGATTCGGTTTGAATGTTAACTTGTTTCGTGGATCTTGCGATGTTGCAATTGTCAACAATGCAAAAACAAACACACCTTTCAAACCACAGTGTTTCATGGTTAACCTTATGGTTTACCCAAACAAATTAGGATGCAGTTTTCCTAAACTTTAATGAACATTGTGCGGATTAGTTACACTTAACAATACAGCAAAAAACAATTTTCAATTTATTTATGAGATAAAAAATTCTTTTCCTGTTTTATGTGAACACTGAACATTTTGTAACAGCTCTAATTTGTAGAAAACATTTTGTTGAAAGATTAATAATAAAATGACCTTTTTAGGTGACCAAATTACTTATACAACAATTAAAACATACAAAATATGACTTAACACAGAATTTTTCTAATCACAGCTTTTACCAACAAACTAAATAAGAAGCCAAGACGAAATTGATCTGGTAACTCTGGTCCCACCTGATTTCTAACAACGAATTCCATTAACGTGCTTGTGAAAAAAGAAGACCCATCCTGTTGGTCCGCATCATACAAACATTCAAAAAAACATCACAGTTACATAATGCACATAGTTATTAGTTCTAATTTACTTTCACTGAATCCAGGGACAGGTAGTTTACCCAAAATATTAGCTGTTCGAAAAGCGTGACGAAACAAACGCATTTAATTGGTTGAAAATGTCACGCCACTGCTGGTACAAAAATCACATTTGTGACTCATAACTCGTGATCGTTTTTCTGCCAAAATGGAATTCAAAAATTCTATGTGCCTAATTTGACTTGATAGAAGCAACTATTTTACGTTTCCTTAAAGGAAAATAAAAGCTACCAGTTTGCAACGAACGTAATATAGCATAGAAATGGAAGTCGGAGTTTTAGAAGTTTTCCTTCCAAAAAAAATTTTTTAGGCCAACACGGCGAAGTCTAAGTCAATATTTCGCTTTTTCGTATCTGCAACTGCTTGTAAGAGGCATACTTACACGTCTGTTTAAAATCTCTACAATGTAAAATTATTTCGCAAAGAAGATGTTGGCGAGGTTCGACTTATAACTTTAAAGGGCAGCAGTTTGTGGTTGTAATATTTTTGTGTGTTTTTGCTTGCGAGGATGGCAGCGCGGTACGCGCTAAAAATCAAGTACGTCGCTGCGTGTAGTTAAGGTTGTAGGCTCCAATTCAGTCTTGGTCGCTTTTGTTATTCTGAGCAAAAATTTTGGCATTGTTCAACCCAATGGAACTCGATGAGTTGGCACAAAATGGCCCGTGCATTTAAACGTGTGAAGGACAGTTAACTGTGTAGTTGTTAAAGTGCGAAAGCAATACTTTACCTCCGCCCAACAACTGCACTAATATTAGCATTGTGCTCAAAATCAATTTTTTAGCAAACTTCTCATGTGAAATTGTCAATTGTACGAAACCAGGGAAATATCATTGCAGACGGCTATAGTTCGGACCAAGAATGGAAGTACGTTATCGGGGCTGTACGCAGAAAAAATCATCAGATGGCACGCTCTTCGCAACAGGTCGTAGTATGCACAACGTACTGTTTCTTAATACTTGACAAAGGAAGACAGCACGGGACGTTGATACGGTATGGTGGTACGGTGGTACGCCTTTCGTAATAAGTGGTTTCTTTTTTATTTATTTTTTCTTGTCACTTTGGTTTCTAATTTTTAACTAATTTCTCTGATTAACCAGTTTACTGAATACTGTCTAACCGTAATTGGTAGTAACTATTCGAATCTTCATATTAATCCATTGTGCATTTTTTGCGTGTGTTCTTTCTTCCGGCGCTTGAAATAATCCGGCAGGGTTTCTTTTCCTGTCGAACTCCACCCTCTCTTCCTATCACGGGTGGTTAGCTTCTCAGGCCCCCTCGACTGGTTCCACCAACGTCACCCCTCAAGTCGTGCTTCTCATATTGCGCCAAACTCACTCTCTTGTGAGCCCCGTCACATAACGCCTTATAACTACGGTGTAGCTGCAGCGCGTTCGACCCTGGTCCACCAATTGTGCCCTTAACTTTTGCGTCTTAAAACGTTTTAACGTTGCGCAGCTATTTCCGGCCTGGTGATTGGGTAAGTGCTTTTGTGTTTCTATTTTTTCTTCACTCACGTACAACTTAATCCGTACTGTGCTGTAGTACCATCCTTGGCGTGGACATATTCTTAAACATAGTCAGCGAAACTTAAAATGAACTCTTTGGACTTCAATCAGTAATGCTACCCACAAACTTTGGTAACTTTTAATATTCTTTGCGACAGCGAATGTAGCTGTCAACTCGACATACAGATTTCCCTCAACCGACATAAACAGGGAACGTCACGCATCAACACACACTCCACAGGTCATGCACCGCTGCACACCGGCGCCAGGTTTGTAAATCAACAACAAAAAAGCAAATGTTATCACATTACAGGCTCAAAATTTCAGCTGCATTATGAAAACATTTTTCGGCTAAATGATGAAAATCATAGAAAGTTTCAAAATGAGTTCACTAGATTCATCAAAATAGTTTTATAAGGGTTGAAAAAGGTTTTAATCTGCTATGAATTATTCTATTCAAACGCTCATAAGCATGCTGAAACTGCAAGGTAACACAAGCAAAGAAAAAAGGGGAAATATTTGTGCACACCGAAATCCAGTTTGGCATTTAAATTATGGCTGTTACTTTAAACAGCATGAAACGAACAAATACTTCTGCGATAACCAATTTGAACATTTGCTAACAAACACAACAAGAGAAACCAGAAGCGAACATTATAAAAGCAACTGTAAGATTTAATATTTAAACATGAGACTTTTATGTAACAGAGCTGCAGAGTTTGGGGTATTCTTATTTTGATGGAGAACAAATTTAGGCGGCAACTCAATTGTGGACATTCCAGTTTGACTGCCAATTTAAGCAAAACATCTTTTGTAAACATAAATTTTTAGGAACTTTACAAAATCAGGTGAGTAGCTCAATAGGTATTCGATTTTCATGCCAAATTTCTGTTTACAATTNTTGTAAATCAACAACAAAAAAGCAAATGTTATTACATTACAGGCCCAAAATTTCAGCTGCATTGTGAAAACATTTTTCGGCTAAATGATGAAAATCATAGAAAGTTTCAAAAAGAGTTCACTAGATTCATTAATATAGTTTTAAAAGGGTTGAAAAAGGTTTTAACCTGCTATGAATTATTCTACTCAAACGCTCATAAGCATGCTGAAATTGCAAGGTAACAAAGGCAAAAAAAGGGGAAATATTTGTGCACACCGAAATCCAGTTTGGCATTTAAAATATGGCTGTTACTTTAAACAGCATGAAACGAACAAATACTTCTGCGATAACCAATTTGAACATTTGCTAACAAACACAACAAGAGAAACCGGAAGCGAACATTATAAAAGCAACTGTAAGATTTAATGCTTAAACATGAGACTTTTATGAAACAGAGCTGCAGAGTTTGGGGTGATGTTATTTTGATGGAGAACAAAGTTAGGCGGCAACTCGATTGTGGACATTCCAGTTTGATTGCCAATTTAAGCAAAACATCTTTTGTAAACATAAATTTTTAGGAACTTTACAAAATCAGGTGAGTAGCTCAATAGGTATTCGATTTTCATGCCAAATTTCTGTTTACAATTTTTGACATTGGACTCCACAGCCACTTAGAAATTTCCATGTTAGTGTGATAATATTATTGCACTAAAGAAAAACAGCTGCATAAAAGTTTTTTTACAGTTTGCAAACATGCAAAAAATTCACTACACAACATGAAACGAAATCAGGAACAAAGCAAACTTACAAACATATCTTAACATGTCTCAACTACACAGCACCCACAAGCAGAAACAAAATTCACTACTTAAAGGCGCGTGTTATATTTAACTGCAATGCCACTGACTGCTTGAAATTAATTCTCACAAAAACATGACTACCAGTACTCATATGGAGACATACAATATTTTGAGTTGTTCTATGAAGGCACAAGTTCTATATATGATTGTACAATAAAACAAACACAATCCGAAAACAACCGTTAGTATTCCATACTTTTTTAGCTCCCATAATATTTTTACCTCCAAAATGCAAAATATCCTAAAATACACATTTCGTATAAAATCATAAATATCTATTCAAGTTTCTGTACGAATTGGGACAAACTTGTCAAATTTTTATGATTTTTTTGTTGCAGTGAAGAGGTTGCAGCCCAGGATATATATATGTTGTATAGCATGTAACTGTATCCCTACTGTTGTTGGTCTGCATGCACATCCCCTTGCGTTGACAGTCTTTGTGTCAAGGTTTTTAAAGACATCACATTCTATCCATATCGATCCTGTAAAACAACACAATGATTAAAACATCTATACCTAGTAATTTACCATATCAATTCTCATTCTTTTAAAACTGAAATGATGCTAAATTATGTAATTTAATTAAATAAATAAACCTAAAAAGTTAAATGCTGATAAAAAAAATTATTGCATCTGCCACACACTTCTAAATGACATAATTAAAGTTATAATTGAGGAATTTTCAAGTTTTGTTTTAAACTAAGAATTATGTTTTTTAAATTTTTGGCAACAGAACATATCAAAGTCTCTCTTTTATCACAGACAACGGGTTTAAACACGTAATTTTCAGAAAACAAGCAGCCACATGTGACCATTTCAAAAAATTTTCAGTTTCATTTGATTTTAGTGGATAAGTTCAAAGTGTAGAAATTTCTAAAAAGAAACCAAAAAATCTACCGACAAAATTGGTATGATGCAGAAACAACTGCCCAAATGAAATCAATCGCAATGCTTGAATCAAAATCACAAACACATGAGTGTGTGATATGCAGCTGCACATGTTGCGATAAAGGTCCCACTCCTAACTCACTTCAGTGAGAGATTGTTTGTATAACCCCACTACATTGCAATGTTAAACTTTGCAAAAGTCTGTTAACTTTAGTAATTCTGTGTTGGACTCGCTTAAACAAAGTTTTTAGTGGTCAGCAGGCAGACTTCTGGTCAATCGGCAACTCTAACATATAAAAGTTAAAAAAACTTTGACCCTCTGCAGCTATTTATTTGAAAGAAAAATCAAAAGAAAAAAATTCACAACAAACTTGGCCCAGTATTCCAAATCTATTATGTTTTATTAATTTCCTTTTGTCATGTACATTAGGTGGGTGAGTTTTGCCTAGTGCCAATTTCCCCTATACTGTCATTTGGGATAAATGTATTTCGAAAGTGCACAAACAATTTTGCATTAAAGTTCAAATAGTAAGAACAAATTTTGCTTTGTCAATTTTCATGTTTTCAGTTTTCAATTTTCCATCAAATCATCCGTATTACTTTGTTATGTAATATTTTGTCAGACATTGCATCCATATTATCATCTTCATTACATCACATTTGTTATAGAATCCAGTTCATTTTCACTAGATGCTTGTTAACGTGAAAGCTTGGTTTAAGCAATGTATCAGTCAAATATTACCGAAAATAATGGGGTCTGAAATTCTTTTTAACCCAGCAAAAAAGGGTCTATCGAGACGAAAAGCTTAAGACTCATCACCTGACACAATTAAATTAGTTATATACCTGAATTGTATTGGCAATACCCGATGCCATCACAGACAATTTTCCAGCCACTGAGCGAACACCCTCTTTGACCCCATCTTTGATATCCACCACATCGGGCATATGGGTGGAGCCTTGCTGTCTCCGTGATGATGAAGTCCCATAATAATCATCACTTGATATTGAACTACGACCTTCGAAGCTTCGCAAGCGTTGGTCTCTTTCATGTTGCTGTTAAAAAACAGTGCTTTATATGTATGTATAAAGATTGTAGTTTTTGTCAAGCTGTAGAGCATGAAACGGGTCTTGATAATGTCCATGAGGTAAAATGCGATCATTTTGCAAAACTGTTACCTACAAATTCCACATTATTTTTGTTATTTAAGCCCAAAGTTTAGACTGCTACCTAAACACAACAAAAAAGTCACATGTGAAGAATTCTACAAAATGGGACATTACTGGCATTCTGTCTATACTTGAAGCCTCAATGTTTGAAGTTATCTGGGTGTTTTGCTTGGTTTATGGAATTACTACCAGTCCCACATAAATAACATACAGTTTCTTACTTCAAATCTTTGGTTGTTTTGCCAATGCAATATACACAAAAAAATTATTTTGTGTATATTGATTGGTGTTGCAAGTAATATTTCAGCCGGACATTACCAAATTTGCATGCAACAGACACATCACCACTTATTTATATGCACTGTTACACAAAAATAAACTGGAGTATTGTAGCATGCACTACACTACTTGAAAAGCTTAAAGCCACAAAGCCAGTGCAAAGAAAGCAATGCCTCAAGCAAAAGTAGATTAATTAAAAACCTGTTTGAAGATAGAATCAGAAATCACATGCTCTTTGTCAAGAGCCAGGATGCCTTTTAAGGTGTTAACTTACTTGTGTATGATCACTTCCAAACACCATGTCAGATGATATGGCTGTGGCACCAGCAAACTTATCAGCATTAAATGATGAATCAGTTGTTTTGGTGGGGCTGTGATAAACAAAACGTGGCTTGTAAAAAGCGATGCCAAAAAGTTGCTCAACACTGACATGTCACTTGCTACTTTATTAGCATTTATTAAATGCAAGCCTTAATTGTTTTAATATGATTGTTACTTGAAGATACAATGTTCGGCTGATGCTCATGGGCTAAAAACATCCTTGGCACAGTTTCACAAAGCTTGCTAATTCAACTACTGCAGAAACTCTAAACTAAGGTGTGACACTAATGGGTTGTTTAACCTTATACAGTGTGAAAGATCTAGGTAGGTACCAAAGCTAACTTTTGTAACTGCCAGAGGAGCATAACTTTCCGAAATATTTTACTCGTAGCATCCTACATCATATAAACTTAAAACAGTGCAGATTAATGTTTTAAAATATTGAATAAGGAAAACTGTTTCTACCCAGATTTTCTTTGCCTATTGTTCTTAGGTTCGGTTGTTGTTGCAGATGAACTGAACATTCCTGATCCCATGTGACGATCGTTTCCTATTGGTGTGATTGTAATAGTCTCTGGTTCTTTGTCAACTCTTGAAGATTTTTTTGATGTGTATGAAAAGTCGTGTTTTGTAAAACTCGAATGATCGTTGTTGTCATCGTCGGAGTCACTTTCATCCCATTTGCTTCGCCGAGTCCTAAAATATTTAACAATAAAATTGCATAAATATTACAATACCACTGTTATTTTTGCTCTTTAGAACAGTCATTTCAACTGCAGCACTTATTGCTGTATGTAATTCCAACTAATTTTCCTGGCGCTCAACCAATGTAGTAAAAACAATTATAAAATAAAATAGTTTTGTCAGGTAATTAAATCGCTTTGTGATATTGTCTATGAGGTCAATCAAGTTCA
>QXVZ01014731.1:0-17408 GCA_008931825.1 Phallusia fumigata | reverse complement strand
CACCCCGCCACCGCGTACTCGGCACCTATGCTACTGTCCCAACACATGCAAAAATATGGATTAATTGTGCGGAAAAGTAAATAGTGTAGCAGATACTAACTGCTGGGACTATAAGGTAAATGCAGCAATTAATGCACCACAACGGCATGTTGTACAAACTGTCCAAATTTCATCCAATTCGAACAATGTTTGAGAAATTCAACCTATTTAGGGGGCTAGTGGGGTTACCACTGGGGCTATGGGGGTCAAATAAAACAGATGGCACAACTCCATGATCACGTATACCAGCTGCACAAGTTTTATCCAAATCCCAAATAAACATTTGATAAAAGAGTTCACACCAACCAAGCAAATCACAACCTTGGAAAATACAAAAAATCTGTGTTTCTTTTAATTGTGAAATACCATGCACGAGCTACAGTTGACTTAATCTGTCAGTATGGNTTGCTACAAACAAATCAAAAAATGCAAGGTGGTGGTTGCGGTCGTGCCACCCCGCCACCGCGTACTCAGCACCTATGCTAATGTCCCAACACATGCAAAAATGTGGATTAATTGTGTGGTAAAGTAAATAGTGTAGCAGATATTAACTGCTGGGACTATAAGGTAAATGCAGCAATTAATGCACCACATTGGCATGTTGTACAAACTGTCCAAATTTCATCCAATTCGAACAATGTTTGAGAAATTCAACGTATTTAGGGGGCTAGTGGGGTTACCACTGGGGCTATGGGGTCAAATAAAACAGATGGCACAACTCCATGATCACATATACCAGCTGCACAAGTTTTATCCAAATCCCAAATAAACATTTGATAAAAGAGTTCACACCAACCAAGCAAATAACAACCTTGGAAAATACAAAAAATCTGTATTTCTTTAATTGTGAAATACCATGCACGAGCTACAGTTGACCTAATCTGTCAGTATGGATTACGCATAGGAGTACCAAACTTGAAAAACCTATTTCTATAATTGCAGGTTCACTAATTGCACTGAGAAAGACTCTCAGTTCAAAGCTGCAGCTCGACTTTTTCTGTTCTTGTTCTGGTCCTTGTCTAGCAAGTCTAAAACCCCATTATTAGGTATGGAAAAATCACTTGTGCGCCTCTATACCATTTATTAAGTTACAGCCATAATCATTTTCTATGTTATTCAACCCTCGTGCCTGCACTAATTCAGGTTTTTGTAACTGACGCTATTCCAATCACACAACTAGAAGTATGGCTTTCCCCATATTGCCATTCCATGTATACTATAACTCAATTTATAAAGGATATATACTTACTCCATTACTTTATATTGGGTCCCCATACATGCAAAGTATATGATTATGCATCAATCTATACAGACTTCAATATAGTAGGAGATGTTTTAAATACGTTTATAAAATCTTCAAACCTTATAAACTTAGCAGGTCACTTTCGGGGGCTTTAAGGATAAACACGGCAATGTACTATAATGGCATGTTCTCCAAACTGTTCAAATTTCTTCCAGGTTTGACATTGTTTAAAAATATGACCTATTTTAGGAGACTAACAGGGTTTGCTGGGCCTATGGCTTAAATTTTTAATTTGATACACCACAAAGACATGTTCCCTAAACTGTATAAATTTCATTCAATTTTATTCAAAATTTCAACAAATTCCATCATTGTTAAATAATTGACCCTTTTTGGGGGCTACCAGTGTAACTACTTGGGTTATGGGGTCAAACAAAAAAATTGATGCACCACAATGGCATGTTCTACAAACTGTGTAAATTTTATCCAATTTGAACATTGTTAAATAATTTGAGCCATCCTTGAGGGCTAATGGGGTAACCCTTGAGGCTATGGCATCAAATTATTAATTCGATGCACCATAATGGCATATTCCACAAAATGTGTAAATTTTATCCAATTCCCACATTGTTTAAAAATTTAACCAATTTTAGGGGGCTAGCGGGTTAACCACTGGGGCTATGGCGTCAAATTATTAATTCAATGCACCATAATGTCATATTCTACAAACTGTGTAAACTTTATCCAATTCGACCATTTTTTAATAACTTAACCCATTTTTTAGTTTCCTACATAATCTTTGGTACATGCAGCAGTATTTTTATTTCAATGTGCTACAAGCCTTTATGCTTTGTGGGACATGTAATCTCCATTACTAAACCACCTCCTCGAATCAGGGTTGCCAGGTTTAAATTTTGAATTCGACCAAACAGCTGACAAAATTCGGCCAAATTGCACAAAATTAAACCAAATTCTACTTTCAACAGCAAATAGCTTGTCTAACAGAAAAATGCACTTGGTTTTCAATGCAAGATATTACAGGCCACCTTAGAGACAATTAAGTTTCGTCTAACAGTTAGAATTTGGAAAGCAAACGCAGAAAGCAACACTAAAACAAAAACTGTGTATGAAGGGATTTGTGCGCATATGGACACATCAACTGCTTTAGGAATGTGACCAAATTGCTGAGTAAAATCTTCATCCTTGACCTTTCCCTTTGCCAAATTTATAAATTTAGCATAACATGCTCTCTACAGAAACATTAAAGTCTTTCAGGAATTGAAAAAGTAACGAAGCACGATAAAGTATTGAATTTATCTGATACTCAAATTGATTTGATTTTGCATTACAATGTTCCAATAAAATTTCGGCCAAATTGTTTTTTCTCGGCCACACCAAATTTTTTTCGCCCAAGGGCTTTGAAATTCGGCCAAATTTTAGGTAAAAGGCCAAGCTGGCAACCCTGCCTCGAATAACAAGTTAGATACTTGCAAGTTTGCAAGTCGAGTTAGTGGACTCGGCTCACATATCCACCTAGTNAGCAGGTCACTTTCGGGGGCTTTAAGGGTAAACACGGCAATGTACTATAATGGCATGTTCTCCAAACTGTCCAAATTTCTTCCAGTTTGGACATTGTTTTAAAAATATGACCTATTTTAGGAGACTAACAGGGTTTGCTGGGCCTATGACTTAAATTTTTAATTTGATACACCACAAAGACATGTTCTCCAAACTGTATAAATTTTATTCAAAATTTCAACAAATTCCATCATTGTTAAATAACTGACCCTTTTTTGGGGCTACCGGTGTAACTACTTGGGTTATGAAGTCAGACAAAGAAATTGATGCACCACAATGGCATGCCCTACAAACTGTGTAAATTTTATCCAATTTGAACATTGTTAAATAATTTGAGCCATCCTTGAGGGCTAATGGGGTAACCCTTGAGGCTATGGCATCAAATTATTAATTCGATGCACCATAATGGCATGTTCCACAAAATGTGTAAATTTTATCCAATTCCGACATTGTTTGAAAATTTGACCAATTTTAGGGGGCTAGCGGGTTAACCACTAGGGCTATGGCGTCAAATTATTAATTCAATGCACCATAATGTCATATTCTACAAACTGTGTAAACTTTATCCAATTCGACCATTTTTTAATAATTTAACCCATTTTTTAGTTTCCTACATAATCTTTGGTACATGCAGCAGTTGCCAGGTTTAAATTTTAAAATACGACCAAACAGCTGACAAAATTCGGCCAAATTGCACAAAATTCAACCAAATTCTACTTTCAACAGCAAATAGCTTGTTTAACACTAAAAATGCACTTGGTTTTCAATGCACCATATGACAGGCTGCCTTAGAGACAATTAAGTTTCGCCTAACAGTTAGAATTTGTAAAGCAAACGCAAAAAGCAACACTAAAACAAAAACTGTGTATGAAGCGATTTGTGCGTATGGACACATCAACTGCTTTAGGAATGTGACCAAATTGCTAAAAAATCTTCATCCTTGACCTTTCCCTTTGCCAAATTTATAAATTAAGCATAACATGCTCTCTACAGAGACATTAAAGTCTTTCAGGAATTGAAAAAGTAACGAAGCACGATAAAGTATTGAATTTATCTGATACTCAATTTGAATTGGTTTTGCATTACAATGTTCCAAGAAAATTTCGGCCAAACCAAAATTTTTTCGGCCAAGGGCTTTGAAATTCGGCCAAATTTTAGGTAAAAGGCCAAACTGGCAATCCCGCCTCGAATAACAAGTTAGATACTTGCAAGTTGCAAGTCGAGTTGGTGGACTCGGCTCACATATCCACCTAGTGGCGTACAAACACATGCTCGCATTGTTGCTCAGGCCTGTCACCTAGAGGTGAATTCAAACAAGTCAAACCAGCAGACAACAGAATAATGTTTGTCAACTTTTCTGTCGTTTTCGAACTCGGCAATAGGCCACACGTCCAACTTTAACTTTACCTATGGTCACACAAGCACGCTACTTCTCTTCCAAGCTTTCACTCAATCTAAACATGATCAGCCAGTTTGCAGAGGTTGCTAACGTACGATTCAAACTCATCGTCACACCAACTTTCTTATCTTTCCATAACGCATGGTGTGGGAAACTTGAAGGTACATTGCATGTGAAGTGCAACTTAAATACTAAACCAGTTACATGTTTCGTATTTGTTGTGGGACACCCTAGTGTTTTGTCAGGTGTTTATGTGAAAGAACTATACGAGGTGTGTTGCGTGTTCTTTTTATAAATGCGCCAGTAATTTGTGTTTTACGGGTTTAGAAAGTTAATAAATACGCCATCGCTTGCGTGAGTCGTAAAAATGCAAATTATTTAACCTAAAATTACACATAAATATGGAAATATTATGAAAAACATATGCGATATATTGCTACAACAACATGTTTTAGTTTTGTGTTATTTACATTTGATACAGAAAAGCAAATATCCTACGCTGCATCCAAATCAAGCACTGTCATGTTTTGTGAATAAAACACGTGTGATTGATTTGATTGAATTCCATATGTTTTCGGTTGTGGCTAATAAGGGCGAGCTTGGTGCATTGATAATGGATGTGTTACGATTCAGTTTGCATCAAGTACCAATTTTGTCGTGTGGCACAAATGTATAAAAGATCTAAAGGTAAACCTTGACAGCAATATGTACTTCTAAGAATCACTGTTAATGACAACTAATCTTAAATTGAAGCCGCTTAAGCAATTACAACAACTACACGTCGCTTGTGGCGATTCCCAACTGTAACAACATGTAGCGAGCCATAGAAATTAAACACTTCTTGGCCGCAACAAACCTAGTTGGTTGCGCTGCTGTGTTTTCGAAATTGTTTGCAAATCAACAATCCCTTGTATCTAACATTATTCAACCCGGTCACTTGCAATCGTAAAAAACAGACATGACTACAGGCCATACACACAACGATGACAGTGATATAATCTTCTTAACATAACTATCCAGTAATGGCAACAGGGTCCCGAAAATTGAGGCGACGCAAAACGGGTTCCTATTACGTCACATAAAGAAAAACAACAACTTTAGTCTAACAATGTAAACGACAATATGCCAAACTATGTTTTTGAGAATATCAAGAGGGTTTTATGATAGATTACAGACGATGATTACGACACCTTTGCGTTAAGACTTTTATAAACGCATACCATAAAGCAAATATTAAATAGACAATCCTATGTTATTGGCATCAGGCCACAGACAAAGCGTTATTTTGAGTTGAAAATCGAAAAAATATACGACATGCGAAAATCATTTTTCCTATCAGGCTATTTGCGCTCTGTGGCAATTAACTTAATTTTGTACTTCAAAAAAAACCGGCCACACATAAAAGACTATCAAGTGAAGAACAGATGACCAGATAAGTTTCAAATCCTAAAACAGGTTGTACACCGTCAAAATCCAAACCCTGAACTGTAGTAAGTTTCCATTAAAGACCGTTTTCATTGATGATGTCATCCATTACGGGGAATTCCCTGTTAAATTTTAGTTTGTACGGTCGCATGAGTTTTTTTTATCCGGGGTTTACTTTTTTGCTGTTTAGAAATGTACGAAGTCATAAAGGGATGACAAAATGTATGCAGTCTCGTGTTTAGTGTTAAGCTTCNCTGCACCGATGACAGATGCCCATCATCACTCGTACAACCCACGGCGAAGAGAATCATGGTAGGTTAACAGGATGAACTGATTGGAGTGGTACTTAACATAAATCAAACCACTACATTGAACAATCACATTGAAACACTCACAAGAAGATAAGCATGAGCCATTATCACCACCAACACAATAAAGTGAATCTGCAGCAAAAATGGAAACAGGGTTAAAAGTGATTATGCTATTTTTTATCACTTTGAACATCCAAATGTACCATTGCAAGCAATAGTTTCATGTTCATCTCTGGCATTTAACATGTCCTCTACCATCATCTCCGTGTTGTTGCGAATGTCAAACTTTTTACAGCTTGACAAGCTTTCGCCATTGTATCCACCAGTGAAAAAAATAAATAGTTCAAGACGTGATTCATTTTGATAATATTATCATTCTAAGGATTCATCTGCTGCAACGCTGTGTTCTATGTTACAATTTATCCATGTTACATCACATGAGTGGTACACATATGCCATTTAAAAAGACTGTAATTAAGCCCCTTCCGGGCCAGTTGTGAAATGTGAGTATTTTTTCCGAAAATGTTTGAATAAATATGATTTATTAATCTAATAGCAGTCAGCTCTAGAGAAGTAAATGCAGTCACACATGGCCAAAGTTTATCTGCTTCCTTTACATTTTGATTGATGCCAACTTGGTAGGACTTTTTGTTACAGCCAAACAAACTTATCCAGCGCAATCGTTGCATTTAACTCAGGGCCAACTGCAAAATCACTCGAACAGTTATTTGTGGGCCAACATGCAGATCTGTTTGCTAACCCGTCGAACTACTCAGATTATTGTTTTAAAGGAAATTAAATATGCAGCTTTCAGGGCATTGTTGTTGCTTTTAAACTTGACCTTTTTATGTGCGATTAGCACACATATTACACCTTTTAGCTTGTTTTTCTTTATTTTTCATTAGTATGTCCAAGTCACTTCAGACAAAAAGGCACCCCGATATTTTTATCTTGGGTCCCCAAGAGCTTAACAGTGCCCTAATTGCTGGTGCCATTTTAAACACAGCCCTGCTAACTTACTAAACAAACTACAGCCATGTTTTAGTCAGTTTGTATCAACACAAAATTATTTGGAATGATCTGAAACAATTTATAGTTTTGCAACCTCTAATTATAATTTTTTTTTGTTAATTGACATACCATTGGCTGGGTGACATCACAGTGGTAAATTGAAATTTAGTGGTACAAAATTGATTTCCAATGCAAGAAGGTTTTGCTTACTAAGTGTCAGTGCACAGAAAACATCTTATCAGTAATTACACAAAGCATCACTTTTATTTGCCAATTGGGGGTATGTTTAATCTACAAACAATTAAAAGTTACATTTCATTTACATTGACAAACTAATATCTTCAGCTTTGTTATTCACTGATCCACTGTTGTGGTAGGGTTGAAACTTTGTGAAGATTGTAAAAATCTAACTCAAGAGTTTTGAAACTTTTTGACCAACACCTGGACGCTTAGCTGAGAGATGATGCAAGTAGTTTTTATTCTCAGTTTCTGGTCTCTGTAGCATACAAGAGAAGAAATCAAATTTATTTACACGATTAATTACTATTTTGCTGCAAGCAAAAACAAAATGAATTTTTGTTGACTAGTTTAAGAAAACAGTGAAAAGTTGAATTTGAAGAAACGTTAAACAGCACACATACTTACAAAGAATTGTAAAAGGGCAACTTGCTTAGCGAGTTTTATCACATAAAAAGTGTAGGCACATAACTAACAGCCTGAAGTGCATGAATTAAAACAGAACAACATTGCATAAAGTTTACAGAAATCTGGAACTGTGGATTGGAAATAATAGGAAAGATATAAAAAGTCAATCAACAAACAAAATCAACTATGATGCTACCTAAACATTTTTGTTCACTTAACTACATTAACTGTGTGTTGTATGTACAGCAATTTCATAACATTTTATCAGCACTCTGTATGCAAAATACTACTATTACCAAAACACAAAATTGTGTAAATATTTATACAGATAAAGTTGGCTTAGATTAACTGAACCAACTCCTGATAGCAGGAAAACTAAAATATATTAAGGAAGCAAAACCAAAAAGATCACTGACTTTTAGCCATAGATATGATCGAATACTACACCTTTTACAAAAGTGTCTTAATACAAAAACAATTTTAATAAGTGCAGATACTAATTTTGCATATCCTCAACTGAAGTTGCACAATTTCCAGAATCATATTTTGGAAGTTAGTCTCTCTTTTTTTGTTCCATTTCCTACAAATAAATAGAAGGTTGATTTTCACCATTTTGCCATTCCATGTACAATATTACCCAGTTTAAAAATGGATATATGTTCAGTACTTATTTTACATTGAATCCCACATTTACCCAAGCTTTTTATAACATGATTGTTTCTGCAGGCAGAAGGGCATGGGTCCCCAACACATACAAATTTGTAGATCAATTGTATAATGAATAGACCCACCAGTCAATGAATAACACTGACATGCTGTAGAAACTGTTTTAATTCTATCTAATTCGGACATTGTTTAACAATTTAATCCTTTGTAGGGCGCTATTGGGGTAACTTCTGGGGCTTTGAAAAACCACAGTAATAATTTCACCACAATGACAAGTTATCCAAACTGTCCAAATTTCACCAAATTCAGACATTCTTTTATAATTTGACCCCTTTTTGGGGGGTCAGCAGGGTAACCATAGGGACAGATTAAACACAGCAATCAATACACCATGATGGCAGGTTCTACAAACTGCCCAAATTTTAATATCATCGGCAAAAGTTACAATTGTACCCTATTTACAGGGCTGGCTGGGTAGCAGCTGTGGCTATAGGGCAGGCACAAGTATATTTAGGTTGAGCCAATGGTGGCCGTGCAGTGTTGAAAATCTCTTCGGCTGGACAAAAAACATGTAATAGGAAGGGAGTCAATAAAAATATTCCTCTTTGGAAATTAGTTTGCTTTGAAACAAGTTTAATCGACAAGGTGGCGAAACAACGTGCACTACAAGTTACGTTTATGACGTCAACTGGCAATTGTTTGCCAATAAATTCAAGATCATTGTTGCATTACAATGTCATTATGCAGTAATAAACCATGATTACAATGCAACGATGATGTTTAATCAGACGCCTTGTTGTCTTGGATAAGTTCTGAAACGCTGCACCAAATCATTCTTATTGGACATGTACATTCGTAACCTTTACATTTTATTGGCGTGCCGTTTCAAAAGACTCTTGGTAACCTCACATGTAGATACATGTGCCACTGTCAGGGCTCATTTGGATTATCATGCGCATATTTGGCTGCTGAAAGTGATATTTGATTGTAGCAGTATAGTAGTTTAGTTTTGCTCTTGCACCTGATGGAACAGTGCTGTTGTTTAAGGGAGAGAAGGAAATAACCAACCAACATGCTGTTACAGAAAGTTCTGTCATGTGTGTTGGAATACTGCGAGATGTCGTTGTACTCGTTGCGACATCACAAAAGAGTGTATGGTGACGTACATCTGCCAGCTTGCATGTTTTGTAACTCGGCACCCATGTGATGGTCGTGAGTAAAATAAAATCTGTGATGCGACCAGCATTAGCAAAAAGGTTGTGCATCCCTGCTATAGGGTCCAGTGGTTGAAAAACAAATCACAATGACCCAAACTACGTTGTCCCAAATTTTCTTCCAATTGAGACATTGTCAAAAAAATTCACCACTGGAGGGGGCTGTTATGTCAAATAATCTGTAAACGTTGATCATTTGACATAATAAATAATTGGTATGTCGTCTGGAACGCATTAATAGTGAAGTAATATGTACTCGACATAATTTATTGGTTGAAAAAAAACTAAGAAAAAAAAATGTTAAGAGACAGTTTAACAAACTTGCCTCGATTATTTCGTATAAGTGTGTACAGAACGTGTCATGCTGTGTGGGCCTTAAGTTAAGAATAAATAGAGAATTTGGGCCTTTGTGATAAAAGTTTGCCGACCAGCAGGGTAACCACTGGGGTTATAGGGTAAAATAGAACAATTAATGCACCGCAATGACATGTTACACAAACTTTCTATATTTTAGCTAAATTGGACATTGTTTAATAATTTAACACATTTAGGGGCCCAGCAGGGTAACCACTGGGGCTATGGGGTAAAATGGAACAACTCTATGATCATTTCTACCAGCTGTGAAATTTTTTTCCAAATCCAACAAACATTCCATGGCAAAATGGCATCGACAAGCAGGGCAGAAAAACCAACAAAACAAACAGAGAGAAAACAATATGCTTCCCCATAATAATGATGCGCAGGCTTTGAAAAGGAAAAAAACCTAGAAATAAACTGTACAACTGATTTTTTAGTGTGTTTTCTAAATTTTATCTTGTAATATGTAGAACATTTTATCTTGTAATATAGAACAAAAACATGGGACAACAAAGCACAGTTAAATACATATTGAAATAAAAAATGTGACATTGAAAATATTTTACCTTCCTGAAATCCTGAAGTTTTTCATCATCCCAAAAGACATTGTAAAGATGTGCCAGAAGGTGAGGGACTCGTTTGGTGAAAATGTCGTAAAACTTTTTCCAATCCATGCCATCCTTCCCCATGCCGATCAGCTTTGCATGATCTTCAGTGTACTCAAATCTATGGGCTGTCTATGATACAAACAAACCTTGTTGAAACCAACACAGGCCAATTTAAATGGCTACTTCACTTTATTCGGACTACAATACATTGTGGATTAATTAAATTTTCCCAACCTTGTTCCTCATGTGACGAACCAAGTCATTTAGTAAACTAGTAGGCATTTCAAAAATATCAGAAATTTCCTTGATTGTGTCTGTTGTGACAACCAACTTATCATCGATGCCCTCAAGCTCCCCTATGGTTGTGAAGGATTTTGCATATTGCTGAAAATCCCTTGGCAACCATTCCAACTGTGCAATTCTTTCCTCAACATCATAATTTGGGGTTGCATCAGGGTCCACATCATCAGAATCAGGGAGCAATTGTGGAGGTGCATTGGAAGGACCCGCCTGGTCTGGCTCACTGCCAACCTGTTAAGAAGACACCACAGTAAGTTCCAACACTACTAAACATCATTCCATCTCAAGAAAATATATTACCAATTTTTAACTAGAGAGGTGGCGTTCTCCATATTTTCATTCCACATGCACTAACACCTCAAAATGATGTTCTCCACATATACCATTTTCTTTATTACATTGGATATATTTTCAATACCCACATTACATTGGGTCCCTTATTCCCTTGGCATTTTATAACATGATTGTTTCTGCTAGCATAAACATATGGGTCCCCACACACATGCAATTTCTGAATAGTAGTGATGTTTTTAGAACGTGATCGGTTTAAAAATCAGTTTTACAAATTTAAAAGTAAAGATTTCCATTTATAATTTAACTAAATCATTTCCTACATCATGTCAATTTCAATCTCAATGTCAAAAGCATGAACTAAACCCCACAGTTACACTAACCAATAGTTTGACCTGCAGTGACCTTTGGTCAGGCCGTAGTAAACTACAAACTCTAAACGACCCTTTAAAAATTGGTGGGAAAACAAAAAGTAAAGATTTCCACATATATTCTAAAAAATCATTTTTACATGATGCCAATTACAATCTCATTGTAAACAGCACAATTTAAACCCCACAGCCCCACAACCAATAGTTTGACCTACAGTGACCTTTAGCCGAGCCGCAACAAACTCCTAACGAATCTCTTCAGCGCGGTTTCGGTAATGCGCTATAAATTCAACAACAACAACATTACGCTTCTTGACCAACTAACCATGCGCTTACGTGCTTTTGTACAACAGAGTAGAAAGCAAAGTTATTGTAATGTATCACCTTTACAACGTTATCTAGCAGACGCATTTCTTTACGCTACGCATTCACCTAAACCAGTGATTTAATATAAACAGCTGAGCTTCGTCCGTCATAAAACAAGACAATTAAAATGAAACGCCCGCCTGGCCGCACCCCATGAACGCCTGTTTATGTGTGTAGTAGCAGACTGTGACCAACCGCTGAGCGTTGCGCCGCTTGAGTCGTAAAATCGTCAATCACTCCCTCGCGTCAGGTCGTTTTGCGTTTGGGGCAAAACAGCCAGCTGTTATACACGTATTTGTGGCTGCAAGGGTAAATACTTAACCGATCAAGCTAAAATTTTAAACAACGTATAAGAAGCACCCTATATATCTACTTCCTAATTTTCAGTACATTTGGATTAGTATGTCTAAAGTAAACCCCCCCCCAACAAAAAACTAAATATTTGGGGTTAAAAACGTAAAAAAATTGGTGAATCCAAATTAAAGTCACAAAATACATTACAACAAAATACATTACAATGCATTGATTACAATGCATTGCACTACAATGCATTGCACTTTACATGCATTGCACTTTACCAGCATTGCACTTTACCAGCTACACTTTACCAGCTATCAAAATAGAAAACTTCTAGGTAACTTACTTCGGTAAATATTGCCGTTTCAAATATTTTACATTTTTGGGGCCTGTGGGTGAACCAATGGGTGAATTAGGGTAAAAAGTTGACAGTGCACAAATTCAAATACACATCTATCATGTGTGAAAATTTGTAGGAATTTGGACGACTCCTTCATGACTAAAACGTGGGAACAAACTCGAGTAAGAAAAAACGGAATTTTGGGGGTTAAAAAGGCAACAAAAGGGTAAATCGAAACAAAAGTTACAAAATACATTACAATACATTGCACTGTACCAGCTATCAAAATAGAAAACTTCTAGGTAACTTACTTCGGTAAATATTGCCGTTTCAAATATTTTACATTTTTGGGGCCTGTGGGTGAACCAATGGGTGAATTAGGGTAAAAAGTTGACAGTGCACAAATTCAAATACACATCTATCATGTGTGAAAATTTGAAGAAATTTGGACGACTCCTTCATGGCTAAAACATGGGAACAAACTCGCATTAGACAGAAAAAAAAAGAAATAAAGAAAAAGAAACGGAGAAAAACACTGTATTCCCTTCATGGAAGGGGACCCATAAAAATGAAATGCAGTTCTTAGTCACTACAAAATACTGTATGTGTAAAAGTTGAAAAATTGTGACCTTGGCATCTGGTTCGAAACAAATGCTATCAGATGAAGTGTCAGTTGCAGATGAATCCCACTCACAAACCATGTTTCTAGTAGGTATGTTGATCCTATCTGCCACAGCCTGGAGTGGAAAAAAATTAGAAGCATGAAAAGTTTTAGAAAAACATTATACTTCTTTGGAGCTAGCAGGGTAACCCTTAGGGCAGACGAGTGGTCCAAAGCTCTTTTTGGAGGGCCAAGAAGTAATTCAAAATGCTATATTTTACAGATAGTCAGTTGCAAAACTCACAACTCATGTGAATGCACCTATACAGTTTACCGTTATATCTCCAAAAAAACAAAACAGAGTAAAAAGAATATGTGCCCCCTTTGTGGAAGAGAACCCTTAACAAGTTTCAAACATACTGGGAAAATTCTATGTTGTAAGTTTGTATTACCTGAGCCCCGTTTTACATGCATCAAAACATGGCAATGTGGAAAACTGCTAAATTTTTAAATAAAATTTTTGACTTTTTACCAAATAATACGTTTTTTTGTTTTACCTGAATGAATTGAACTTTGTCAAGATGATCCCAAAACATGGGATGAGACTTGACTTGAAAAATTGTTGGCCGCTTACTTGGTTTGAACTGCAGCATCCAGCGAATTAACAAACATGCGTTGGTTTGTTCTTCTTGTGACAAATATGCACCTGACAAAGATTGTTTATGTAACAAGCAGAGATGCAACACAGTTATATAGTGAATTAAAACAGTGCTTTTGAACTTTTCATGTCACTGCGCACTTTCAACCACAAGTTTTAAAACAGATCCTAGACTGCCAAAATTTTAACTTTTAGTTAAATTCACACACAAAGGAAAAAGTGGAAAAGTTTTGCATGAACAGGAAATCCCTATTTTTAACACAATTGCATTACACAATGAGAAAATATATACACAGACTGTAAACTTACTTTCAAAAATTGCCCTGAAATCTGGTTTGGGTGTACCTTTTTTCCCCATGTAATGGATCCCAAAGTCCTGCATACCTGGTTCAGTTCCAAACGGATGTTTACCAGAGGTAAGAATGTAATAAAACACCAAGCCAAGTGAAAATATATCGGATTGCCAGGTCTAAATATAGGTGGTGTTTGAATCTATGAATTACTAGAGACCATATTGCAATTTCACATACATTACAGCCCTCTAATGATATTTTGGACATGCATTTAATATCTGTATTACATCGGGTCCATAATTTTTGGGCATTTTATAACACAATTGTTACTGTAAGCATAAACGTATGGGTCCCCACATGCATGAAATTGCCAATTGAAAGTGGTACTAATAGGACATGGTCAGTTTTTGATTACTAATGAAAAATGTACACAAAAAGTACAAAATACCTTTTTAGGTCATTTCTAACATAATGCTAGTTACAATCTATATGTCAGTAACATGATTTATACCCCATAGCCCCTTTATCCAATACATTGACCCATGGGTGCAACTAGGGGGGTCGGTTTGTCGGCATGCCAGGTCCCTTTCCATCTATGTCTATGTGTATAATGCACCTAATGACACTTGCTCTCGTACAACGACGACACGTATTCACTCATAACTTAACAAAGAAACAACTTCGTATAACACGGCGAAGTGCCAGTACAGCAATGAAAATGCACATTACGATAGTAACAATGGAGATTTGAATTTCAGTCAGAGAAACATCTGTCATCATTCTAACACCGAGCCTCACACAATTAATGTTCTGCGATGTATACCGTTTAACGCATGCACTGTCGCAACATGCCTTCTAATGCTTAACCAATAAGATAAGATGTTTAGCCACTTATGGAAGTGTAAATTAAATCGCTTGGATAGTTCTGAAATTACAGATTCCACGAAAGGCCAGAATCGGTTATGGTGATAAAGATAATAGGTTTCGACTTTTGCGTCAATGGGATTTAGAGGTTTTTACACGATCGCATTGTAAAGTTTCCATCAGGGATTTTAAAAGCTGTAAATGTTAATGATTGTGTTACCATAGGCGCACCAGTGGTGCACAACCTGAGGCCCTGAAAATGTACATTTAGATACATGTAACGGCGACCGTGCATTGATGAAAACTCTTCGGCCAGATAAAAAGATGTAAAATATAAGGAGTCAATATAAAATTGATATTATATTACACTTTTGAAAATTAGTTTGCTTTGAAACAAGTCTAATTGAAAAAGTTTTTTTGCCAGTAAATTCACGGTCCTTGTTTCATTACAATGCCTCTAACATTGAATCCAACACTTTGTTGTCTTGGCTAAGTTCTGAAACGCTGCATCAAATTGTTCTTATTCAACATGCACATTCGTGACCTTGGATTAGATTTTATTAACAAGCCATATCAAAAGACGGTTTAGTGGTTTTGTAACTCTACGCGCAGATACATGCCACTGTAAGGAACTTATTAGGATTCTCATGTGCATATTTAGCCGCTGAAGTGGTATTTGACTAGGAAGTATAGTGGTTTAGTTTTGCGCTTGCATCTGATGTAACAGTGATGCTTTTTAAGGAGAGCAAAGAAAATAACCAACCAACATGTTCTTACAGAAAGTTCTGACATGTATGTTGAAACACTGCAACACTTCTTGTAGACGTTTATGACGTCACAATAGAGTGTGTGGTGACGTACACCTGCCACCTTACATTTTTTTGTAACTCTTGGTCTGGGAATTTATCAATCACTCCCTTTGCATTTGGGTAAGCAGTTCAGAAAACATTTGGGGTAAAGATAGTTACCTCAGGCTGAAAATTTTAACCACCAATAAGAAGTTGGGGGAATGGGTGAGTGGCTGTTAGTGAACAGATAGGCCGAATGGGGTCAAGTGACAGTGCACAACTTCACGTATATATCTATCTATCACAAGTGCAAATAGTGGGAACAAACCAGCATTAGACAAAAAAGGAAAGGAAAAAAGTGAAAACAATGTGTTCCCCTCATGGAAGACCAATTATTATGCCTACAAACGTACATCACCACATTTACGTTTTTGGTCATTAATTTACATCAGCTATCATGTAGTTTATGGTACAACATTATTAAGGCAAAACTCTTTTTTCTCTGTTTATCTTCTAATAAACAGTAATCAAAGTTACCTTTTCACCCAAAGAAGTGCTTCGACCAAGACTTTTGTAACATTCAGGAGACATGAAACAAATGGGTCCAGCTTCTGTAGTTGTATAGTTTGGGTCCGAAACATCTCGTGCCAAACCAAAATCTCCAATTACAACCAAAGTTTCCTTTTGCTTGTACGTCTTTTTCATATGTATGTTGGATGGTTTAATATCACGATGAGCTAAATTAAGAAAAAAAATGAATTCGTTGAAAAATTTTTGTCAAAGGACTTTATCAGCATTTAACACTAAAAATCTGCAAAACTAACTATTACTTTTAGGCCCAAAAACAGGGTTGACAAATGTTAGAGCCTTCTTCAAGAAACCATGGTAAACGTTGTGATTTAAAGAATTAAAACAATACTCTTTATTTACCATAATCATTTTTTACTAGCTCAGAAAAACCCTCAACGATCTGGCCGAGGACTTCATGTGGTTTTATGTCAAAATATTCCCAAAGGTTCTCATCAACAACCCACGAGCTATCTGCTTTCTCCAGTTCATTCAGTTTCGTGTGGTACCTTTGAGGCAGCTTTCTTTTAAACTTGGCGCAATCATAGTGTTGCATAGACTGTACGTACTGGGGAAACATATAAAAAAATATTCTTTTAATCAAATTAATTGCAAAAAAAAACTAGAAGGGTGGCTTACCATATATAGACATTCTATATGCACTATTACCCGATATTAAAAGAGGATATATTCCCCACATTATTTTCATTGGGTCTTATAGTTACCTGCGCTATTTATGACATAATTGTTTCTGCTGGCAGAAACGCATGGGTCCCCACACATGCAAAGTTCTACATATTGCGTTTTTCAGAAAACATGTCCAGGCTATAGATATAAACAAAGCAATCAGTGCACCACAAAGACATGTTCTACAAACTGTCTAAGTTACATCAAGTTTGGACATTGTTTAATAATATTACACATTATAGGGGGCTAGTGGGGTAACTGCTGGGCTACCCCCCCCCCCCCTTAATTATTGCACCACAATGAAATGTTATAAAAACTGTCCAAATTTCATCCAATTTGGAGATTGTTTAACTATTTGCCCCATTTTCAGGGGCTAGTGGGGTACTTACTGGGGCTGTAGGGTAAAAAGCGTTAATTATTGCACCACAATGACATGTTATACAAACTGTCCAGATTTCATCTAATTCGGAGATTGTTTAACTATTTGCC
>QXVZ01014730.1:0-15066 GCA_008931825.1 Phallusia fumigata | reverse complement strand
TGATATGTTTGTTTTTAAGTTTATCTTTATATATGGTCAGTATAATTACCTTAGGCCAGATCACAGCCTTGAATATGTGCCTGGATGCCACTTTCTACTCTACTATATGTGTTTATTTGCATCTAACATGTACAACTTTGTTTTCTTGGTCACCAGGCTAACAATGCAATGGTCCGTGCAAATGCTGCCTCTTTGCTCTTTGACGCTTTTCCACTTATGCCTGCAGCTGATAGCACAAGGCATGAGTTTGATGACTTGCTGCAACGACAGTTCAGTTCTATTGACGATTTACTGATGGATACTTTTCCACAAGTTCGAGCAATCGGTGAATGATATGATTTATTTAAACTTATTTTGTATGTAAACAATAGGGACAAATTAAGGAAGTAAACATATTTATTGGTCAGGAAGTCATAGAGGAGAAACTGAAACTATTTATAGAACCACAATGCTTGTGCCAAAAGACATTTTTGAAAAATTTTATACACATAAAATTAAACAGCTTATTTTATTTGTAGCGGTTTTTGAGCTGTGCAAGGTCCTACATCACTACTGGGATGTAATACCAGCTCAAATGATTGCAGTACAAGCACAAAAACTATATTCCAGTCTTGCATTTGATTCTGCTTCCCCAGAAGTACGGGAAGCTGTCTTCAAAGTAAGTACAAACCTTTTTTTTATCTACCCTTTTTTGTAAAGGAGTTTTGGTTAGCAGTCAGCTTTTAGCTTTTTAAGTGCAATGTCACCTCAGTCTTCAAAAATATTCCCAAGGGTGATCTCTGTTCTACTTTGTTTTGCTACCCAACTAAAACTGTAAAGTCAAGTTGTCACAATTTTTTTCCTTATGGGTTATTTTTAACCTGATGCTCTGCATAAACACAAAAATTCATAGGCAACTAAAACAATGAGGCTCCAATAATAGTTAAATTAAAACATTTCTTTGATAATTGTTGTACTCGTACTTACAGGGCACTGTTGTATTGTTGGACAATCCTTGCAGCCAACCATTGTTAAAGAAACTGTTGCCCTTGGTGACTCTTTCGCTGCATGATTCGAGTGAAAAAGTAAGGGTTGCTGTGGCAGATATGTTACTTGCTGTGAGGAATACTAGCACCATTGCAGTAAGTTTTGTACTCAATATGCAGTTTGGATAATAAATGTAAAATTTGCTGCTAATGCCTGTCTGCTTTGCCAAAACACTATTTTGAAATAAATCTCTCATGAATGCCCTAACATCATGTAGATCAAAGTGATTTACATGTTTTTCCAATTTAAAACTGCATTCCCCCACTCCAATTTTATGTCAGCATAAACATGTACATAACAAGGACATTAAGATGACTTGAAATTTTAAAAAGTCCCAGTCATTATGACCATTTGATAATACTGTTGTTTAATGTCATTTCGATTTAAACCATTTAAAGTACCCATTAATAGACTTTGAATATTAATAGTTTTGGGATGTCTGTCCAGTTGAAAATATTTTTGCTCAACTGGAAGTTGACAACCCAACAGTCACCAGAAGATTGTGCAAACTTCTCACTGGCTCATTTATTCCGTCTGATCAGCCGCTGCAAGTAAGCAACTTTTTGTGCTGCAGTTTTGTACAAGTTGTTTGACACAAGATTATGTGACAAAATTGGGATCTTATTGGCTTTGCTACTCTGTCCAATTGGGATGGCCAAACTAAGTTTTCTGTTTGGGCGAACAGCTCTTGTTTATACTTTGTATTAAGCTAAGCATAGTTGTGGTGTCCTAATACAGCACTATGATGTGACAATAGATTGTTCAGTTATTTTTTGTTAAATATACACTAAAATAAACTAAAATATTTCATCATTGGAGCTTTTAGGTAGGTTTAAAAGTATTTGATAAATTTTGCATTAAAACTCGTAATGCTATGGTCAGAAGATGTTGCTCAAGCACAAAGCATAAGTNTGCGTGGTATAAATTAAAAAAAACAATTACCCAATTGTGAGCACACCTGCTCACATTTTATTTGTTGAATTTTTTTAGGTGAATTTATTGCTATGCTTGGTATTTTTGTAAACAACAATGTCAGTGAAAGTCTTCGAAGGGAACAGAGTATTGATGAGGAAAGTGAAAAAGAGGTAGATGTTGGAAAAAAATATTTAAATTGTACATGGAAAATATATGAACCAGAACATTTGTGAACTTTTAGTTCTAGCATTGCTTGGGGACTCTCTTTTTGTTATTGAATGTTTTTTTAGAGTTTAATAGAGTTTGCAGGAATAATAACCTTTTTCTTGTGCTTTTAGCAACTTGACAGCTCCACAAAATTAGTCGATGACCCTGCAATAATTGCTGGGCTGCTGGAGACAATTTGTATCTTCAACCCTGTGTTCAAGAAGAAGTATGCCACCATTGCTGCAGGTTTAGTAACATCTTACCGTTTATAGACAAGATGTAAAATTAGGAATCCAAACTGTTGTAGAAAAAGAGGTTTTTAAATGTAACCTTGCCTATCATAGAAGTACTCTGTTTAAGTTGCTGTTTTTCCATTCACAGCATCAGATACTGACAAGGGGAAAAAGGGCAAAACGAAAAATGAAATGCGTGAACTGGCAAAGAAAGTTGCAATACATCTACCAAAAACTGCACATGTTTGTTTCAAAAAGTACCACGATGAGCGAAATATCAATGCTTTGGTCAAACTTTGTTCCCACCTCCACCCAGCTAGTATGCCTGTGTTCAGGTTAGTGAATTGTGAGATCAGATTCAAAAATAGAGCGTGTATTTTTTTCGAGCTTTTTTAAAAAAAGATTCTGCAAATCGCATACACTTTATGCGTTTTGAATTAGATACGCACAAAAGCGTAGGATTTTAATTTGGAGTTTCAACCAAATCCCCTTTCTTTTCATTAGCTCACAGTTTGTTTTAACCAAAGTGATCTTTTGAAATTGTTTTGCGTTAACTGACTACCTCTCCCTATTTTCAACCAATTAACTTTATTCTTTCAGCAAAGGGGTTTTCCCTAAACTGCGATCGTTACCCGACGATGCTACTCCAACGTATTTCTCTCAACTCATCCGATGTCTGATCGAGTGGGGTTGGACCCGACAAATCTTGGAGCTGATCCAAGAATGGCTTGATGAATCGATGAGTGGTAAAGAGGGGTGTGAGACGGAAAAGGCGCCTGAAACCAAAGGGGTTCGTACAACAGGAATTAATGATTGTTGTGTGACCTTGAATTGTATGTTTAGTTGGTTCCCATTTTCTTGTTCATTCTGTGTTAATTTAGCAACAGCATTTTAATGAACAAAAACTATTTAACAGTTTGGAATTTTACATGCCAACTTGGCAGATGTGCTTTGATATGTCAGTTTACTTGATGCTTAATTTGGCCTGCAGAATTCAGTATTTGCCAAACCAACACAAGAAATATATTTTAGACGTAAACCAATGGGAATAAAGATTAGTAGGGATTATCGCAAAATCTCTTAATCAAATACGCGGCACCTGGTTGTAAATTTGTAAAGAAATTTGTAAACGTGATTCTTGCCTTAAACCTCGTTTTTCGAGTCAAACGTCTTATCCTTTCTAGCTACTGTCTGAAGTTAATGTACGTAAAAGTGCTTTGATATTTTTACCCAGAAACCGAAACCCCGTCGCTCTTCGCGTGGCGCAAAAGGCAAAGAGAGTAGTAAAGATAGAAGCAAGAAAACCGTCCAATTTTCGGGTGTTCAAAAGGAAGCTCGACCCTACCAGGCACTGCGTTACCTGCAATGTATAGTTTCCGATGAAACACTCGTCAACTTGTTGCTGGAAAACGAATCTCTGATCAAGATATTGAGCAGCATTTCAACCACACTACAAAAATGTTTGGTAAATTTCCTAATATTCGTTGTCATGTAGTTGACCATAGAGTTTGCAGGTCGTAAGCAATGTGTTCACCAATCTCTGTTACTTGTTACCACTTGGAACGATAACCTGGTTTATATTTATGGTTGTGTCAAGCCATGAAAATCCTTGTTGCCTGTGTTACTTGGCAGCAGTGTGCCGCCTTTATTGCGCGTAACTATAGCGACCATACGTCTGGTCTTCCTCTTATACTATCCATAGCTTTGAAAATTGCGAGTTTGAAAGTATTTTTGTCCATTGTGTAAACGCAAATTATTTCCTGCCTCATCAGATTGATGTGAATTCTCGTCTACGCGGAAACGAGGAACAATTTGGTCAATGGACGAACGAAATGCTCATACAGGGATTTCAACTTCACACAGAAATTTTAAGCTACTTTGCTGTCATGAAAATAAAAGGTAAAAATATCTTTCATTAAATTTACAACCTGTGTTCGCACTTTTCCAACTAGGGTTGTGCGTTTGTTTCTTTTCTGTCGCAGTCAACCTCGGCTTTATAACAGATAGCAAGAATACTTTCAATTCTATTCGATGTCCTTTCATACTTTGTTGAAATATTTGCAGACGAATCCGAGACTGAATCCAGCAGCGACGCTGAAGTAGCGGCCCTGAACCGAAACAGCACACAAACATTGCGCAATCATATAGAATGGGTCCAAGTTGACTTAATTGAAAATCTCAAGTCAGCCGCCCTGGTTATGCAAGTGAGTATTAGTCAAAAGGGATTTGCCAGAACCCTAGTACTCGGTGCCGAGCATCGCCGGTTTAGATGTTCTTTCGAGAGCTAAAAGTAATGCACTGTGTTTGACCAAAATCTGCTGTCCTTTAAATATGAGCAATAGTTCAAAAAAGCATGTGGTCGACGGTCATCGAGTATTACCATGTGATGCTTGGGGCTTCTAGTACTCATTTTTGGCCTTTAGTTTTGATATGTTTTATGTGCAACTTCAAGGAACAGAACTCCAGCATGTTGTCGACGACATCGCTTAACATGACGTCATCAGTTGGTGCGTCAGCGCAGAGCATGTTAAGCCGGATGTCACTCACACGCCAATGTTTGGAAATGATGTTTCACTTGATGGAAACTTTGTTAAACACGGGAATTCCGGTGGCAGAAGCTGTACTCAATTTTCTTTCCACTTTTACTGAAACAGGTAAAGTGTTCGAGAATTTGTTATCTTGTTCAACTGCTTCGCACACTTTGCAGATCATTGACAACTGCATAGTTCACATGCGCATAAATAACTAAATCTATTATCTTACCTAAGCTTTCGCCTCTTTAAAATGAATGTGAAAAACTAGGGGAATGCAATTAAAGTTTTTATTGAAGCATAAAATATATTTGTATTTTTTTCTTCTTCAATCTAAACTAAGTTTTTTTTCGCGGCAGGAATCAAAACAGTTGATTACGTGGGATCACTGACGTCACTGCTCGTTAACGTTCACGAGTTCTACATTCTTCAACGATGGTCGGAGAAAAATCTGGAAACGAGTGAAGCATTTTTTCATGCGGTGGGTGACTCCTGAAAGGCTGCACGTCGTGAAGAACTTTTACCAACGCATAGCACCCAAAAATTAGGATCGGCGAAAATACACGCATAGATAGATTTCAGTTTTGAGATACCTTTCTATGGAACTATGATTAATAAAGTACATTTCTTGTGGTTCCAAAGTGGGGACATACCTCCCCCTCTTGTCACAATGTACCGGATCCCATGTGTGAAAATGAAATCATTTGATTTTGGGGTGAGACGATCCAAGACCCAAGAACTAAGCTTTTCGTTGTGCCCAACTGCGCATGTAGCTAGTTTTTATTGTTTAACATTTTTGGTTGTTTTTATTTAGTGTGACGAATCAATGTTTCAAGTTTTTAATGACGTCCTGCTCGCCCTTATGACGTTTAGCCGGCGGAACCCAGATGGATTTTACACAGTGAGTTACAAGTGTTTAAACTTTTGCCCTTTAGAATTTATGATATAATTTGAACTTTAAATCGTTGTTTATCACAGACGTTTCGTACCGAGCTAAAGTCACGTGTGCGCGCTCTACTGAAATCGGAATTCCAGTTGCGCTCCGACGCCACCCAGCGGACGTATCCGGTGTACAGCAGAAAAGTAGTTTCAGCTGTTCTTGCTGACATTACACACCATATACTGTAAGTTTCACACTCACACTTGTTTTAAGGTTCTAGGACGAACATGTTGGATTCTTTCAGCAACAGCTTTAAAAGATTTGAACACCATTTTCTTTTGTTTAAATAAATCAGAAAATACATGCTTTTTTGCACCGCTTTTTCTGCAATAGTTATGTTAGGCCCACTCATTTTGTAATGGCTGGTCGAAGCTGATATTGGACTGTAAATAACTTCTGTATTTATAATTTGTGGGCATTTTTTGTTTTAAACTTCAGCTTTAACTTCGACAGAAACTCAAATGACTTTGAACCGTGCGAGCGAATTTCCGATCTTCCGCAGTTCTGTGCTTGTTTACTTCCGCTCTTGTGCGCCACCGCTGGAGAGAGTGATTACATTTGTCAAACTGTACTTCCCGAAATCGCCGCTGACCCGCAGTTTTTGTCCCAGAGTCCCAAGATGAAATCGTCTGCTGCCAAAGCGATGGTGTTTTTTACTTTTACCCTGACAAAAGGTAAGTAAATAAAATAAATTTATAAACGCACTTGTTGAATCGAGCGCTCCCACTGTAGCGGATAATTTTTGACTCAACTTTACGCGTACTGAACTTCACTGCATGCAAAAATATCGTGGTAATGACTATACTGTATGTTTTATCACTATTTTATTCCGCGAAGCTAAGTAGAAAACCAAAAACGCTTTTGACAAAAATTCAATTTAGATTCGAAGAGCCCCGATGCCGCCGAATCTTGGCTTCAAGAGTTAAAAAAGGTCAGTAATTCAAATTAATCAATTAAGCTTGTTTTCTTGGAAATACGTTTATTATGTGCAGATGGACGAAGAATATGAGATCGCTGCGGGATTGGTGGAACCAACTTGTCTGCTGGCACCACCGTAATGTTCTGCTGTGTCCGGTAGTCATTTGTTTGTATATTTCTTGTTTAATATACAATCTACTAGAATTCTTCTTCTAAGTCCTTAAACAATACAATTTTCTGCATTCTTTGATTTGTTTTTATTTATATCTTACACGGACGGAACAGCACCTAACATTGCCGTCTCGCATTTACAGAAACAACCAAGTCAAGCTTGTAATTCATAGCGTAAATACGGTGAAAGAAAGTATTGTATGTTACCTTTAACTGAGACAAACTGCCAAGAAAAAAATGAAGCCACGAGTAACATTAACCTTGCAATTAGGGATTGGTAAATTCAAATTTCAAACAATAAATGACGAAAAATTCAGTCAAATAATAAATGAAAAAAGAAACAGTGCAGAAATCTCGATTTGTGTACATTTATGTGACCACTGACAACTGCCTATTTTGGATTTCGCTGTTCGTTCAGGTGCTATAGCATTGCGTAGTTTTTATTGCTGGAAGCATAAAATATTGAAAGAGCGTAAATATTTCAACAACAACCAACTGCATCTTTCCTCCAGATGTCAAGCGTTCATCAAATATATGTCCATGGTTACAAAACCCTCAAAAACTGTTAGGAAGATTGCGAAAAGTTGTTCTCACGTGAACACAAAAGCAGTCAGTTACATCGCCAATCTCACACATCCTTTCAAAGAGCGGTCTTTCAGTGACTGCTGCCATCATGATTTTGCAATCAACGAAACCATCAGTCATCCATGTACACAGTGGCGCAGCCGTGGTACAGCCACAGATGGGGCAACGCCCCTTTTGACGTCCATGCTTCGCTAGTGACGTCATAGCTCTCCATTTCGTCCCAGTAGCCGTCGTCCTCCCAATGACCACCCGTGACGAAGACTTCCCCACCAAGCAGAACCAGGTTTCCGTTCGAATGCAGATTATTCATGTCAGCACCTCGAGACCATGTATTGGTGTTGGGGTCGTACATGTACATCTGAGCAGGATGGAATACGGTTTAAAAATGCTTGAAAGTAGGCACAGGGGAGGTTCGAAAAAGTTTCTAAGTCGTGGTTTCAAACTTGTTGTGAACCAGTTGTAACGGTTCAATGTTAGTTTCGGAACCCGTTTTCGGTGTGAAAATTCGCTTTTCACATCAATTAAAACAGGTTCTGCACCAGTTTTATGCGGTTGAAAGTCGCGAACTTATTCGTAAAGCAGGAAGGCCTGCTTGAACAGCATAGCCTACAATATCTGAAAACACAAAGGCGTTTCTTGACAAGTTCGTACACTCGTACGTCAAAAACATTCTACCTATATTGTAAAGCAAATTATAAGGTTTTTTGGCAGGACAAGGAAGCGCTCAAAAAGACGCACAACTCTCGAGATACTAATTGCAAACTCGAACCTTTTTAGTGTTGTCTCCTCCCACAAAGACACGGTCACCCTCAGGCGCTGCTACACACACTGGCGCTGACAAATGGCGTGGTACGTTGGGAGACCGCACTACTGTCCAGCTGTCTACTGCAGGGTTGTAACACTGGATGAACACAGTGGAAGGCTGACCGCTGCCTAATAGGATGAGCTTGGAGTTACAAGCGCTCGCCGTAAAGTTGTCCATAATTCTGAATAAAATCATTGGTTATTAAAAACTATTTGTCGAAAGTTGAGAGCAGTTATGAGAGCAAAATATCATCATTTGAAAGAGGCAGGAATAACAATAACTGTACCGTGGCGCTGGTTTTTTGAGACAAGTCCAGGTTCCCATGTGACGATCGAATACCTCAGCATCCATGGTATTCCCCGCCGATCCACCTACTGCATACAGACGACCACTAAGCTCACAGGAGGTGTGAAAAGCTCTAAAGCAACAATACCGTTAAACGTCTATGCTGTAGTTCAGGTTACAAGGGCCCAAAGTAGGCTATCTACCTTTGCTTGTTCATATCAGGTAGTTGGTTCCACCTGTCCAACGTTGGGTCGTAGTGCCAAGCTCGATCGATGAC
Organism: Phallusia fumigata; assembly: GCA_008931825.1. Classification (NCBI taxonomy): domain Eukaryota; kingdom Metazoa; phylum Chordata; class Ascidiacea; order Phlebobranchia; family Ascidiidae; genus Phallusia; species Phallusia fumigata. The sequence goes on along the minus strand of QXVZ01014730.1, from coordinate 6,173 downwards.
GAGATGCCGTTTCACTGTTGTTGAACATCCGCCTGAAATCAAAACCAAAGTTGCACAATTAAAGCATGCGGCAAGCGTTTAAGCCAAGCCAGGCTTAAGGTTAACACTACAGCCTTTCCGACGACGAGTCATTAAGGTGTGACGATAATAATTAAGTGTACAGTGATCATTGATCGCATGTGACTGACTGATTCATGCGATGGGGTGGTGTGGTAGGAATGTTGCCGTACCCCACATAGGGCCAACTTTGGAGGCATGTTTTAAACTGTTTAACAAGGATATAGCCTAATCAAATTACACGTTTTTTTCAGGATATCATTTGAAAACCTAAAAACTGTTGAAGTTACCCGTCACGGCGACTCCGTTATTAAAATTAGTCACAGAGAAGCCCCGGAGTCCCCGTTCAGGCCACCAAGCTCTCTTCTTCCACGCTCTTTCCAGCGGGTGATAGCACATCACATTCGGCTGCGTAATGTCGCCTCTCTCCGCTTCACCGAGGGAGAGTCCTCCAATCAGAATCAGTGCCTGATGTGGCGCCTTCCTAGGCCTGAAATTTCTGTAATTCGGAGTCAAACTGGAATTACTGTCGGTCGAAAGACTCCGTTGCAAAGGTCCATCGATTTCCTGCTGTTGTTCTGCTTCACTAAGCGTCGTCATTAATTCATTTCCGTTGCTGGCATCGTCGTACGATCGCCGCACATGATCAAGAACGAGTTCTTTAATCGCTGGATCCGAAGCGATGAGGGGATGACGCAGCAGTTCTTTTAGCAGAAAAGGTGCGGGTAGGCGCCGCCATAGGACGTGACTCAGCAGTTCACTGGCGTGACCTCTGCGAAGATCAACTTGCTTCTGAATCCAGGTAAGCAAGGCAATTGCTAAGCATTCCTGCATATACATATCTCATNCATCGATTTCCTGCTGTTGTTCTGCTTCACTAAGCGTCGTCATTAATTCATTTCCGTTGCTGGCATCGTCGTACGATCGCCGCACATGATCAAGAACGAGTTCTTTAATCGCTGGATCCGAAGCGATGAGGGGATGACGCAGCAGTTCTTTTAGCAGAAAAGGTGCGGGTAGGCGCCGCCATAGGACGTGACTCAGCAGTTCACTGGCGTGACCTCTGCGAAGATCAACTTGCTTCTGAATCCAGGTAAGCAAGGCAATTGCTAAGCATTCCTGCATATACATATCTCATAAATTTTAAATGTTGCATGAGTAAAGTTTGTTTAGGGCAACGCATTATTTTTTACCACGTTGGAGAAATTCCGCTAACGTTTTTACTGAATAACATAAGACAAGTCAGGATAGAAACCATTAACATTCAAATACTTGTTATTCTAACCGCTTTTGAACAACGGTATAACTTACTTCTCCGCGTTTATGCATTAGCGGATCTCTAAGGATCGCAAGAACGGCTCCGGAACGAATCGGGCTGTCCGGCAATTCATGTTTGAACACTGAGCAGATGTGGTCGCACAGATACTGGTGTGCAGATGCCTGTTAATGTAAAGGCTTAGAAAGAATCCATATGTAAGCTGAGAATACATTACAAGATGAATATAAATACTGCCTTGTAAATTTGTAAATCTTGAAAACAAACTGTATTCTAAAACGAGTTTAAACTATTTGATACCTTCAATGTACCTCAAGCGATTCGTATCTGTGTTCCTGGGCCAGTTTTAGGATTTCAAGACAATTTCTTTCGTCTATCTGATGCCGAATATAGTCCGTACACAAGTTTAAAATCTGTGCAACGAATTCCAATTTTGTTGCGAATTTTTCATGGATTCAGGGATTATACCTTGGGAAATCCGAGTCTTGTGGTGGTGAATAGCAAACTCTCGACATTGGAATGATTCAGAATCAGTTTACCGGTGTACACGAACTCCAAGACCGTTTCCACCGATTTACTTGAAATGCCCTGAAACATGAACATAAAAACCCTTCTTCGATTTTATACAAACATCCGCCACAGTTGACTGCAGATATTTTGTTTGATAACCTGTCTTGAGCTAGTGCATTAACAGAAATCTATAAACTGTGCAAGGTCATTAAAACACTTTATTCGATTTGTAGGAGTGGATGTATAGGTAGTGACCTCTAGTCACATGTAGTCTACTTTGGAGCATGTGAATGATTGGCATCAACAACTTTGTTTCAACACCCATGGGAGTAAATAAGCTTATGACGACAAGGTAATCGACCTCGTATGACGTGTGTAATGTCAAGCTGATAGATTCAAAGACCAATTCGATACCATTTGATATTTTGTTGTAGGAGAAATAGGAATGGCTTGGGATAGTAGTGGTCAACTATTTAAAGCAGCCTAAACGCTTTCTTTGTCACACCAAGTGTGTTTTATGTAGAGACACAAAAACACATTGAGTCTCTTCTTAGCCTGGGTAAGAAAGGATAACACGGTCAATCTATATTTCCTTGTAAGAATGTGTTTAATTTCGAACTATTACTTTGTAATCAACTCTACAGATTCTTTCCGGGGAGATGCATTTAGGTACCACTGGCCGGGGGGTTATAAACTTTTTTAGCTGAAATGGAACAAAGTTATTTAGCTTCATAGTGAGTCTGTTATCTACCTACTTGCAAACCCACTAAATTGCCGCACACCTTTACCTTTCAGGTGAACACAAGCGACGAGTCGCAATTAGCATCCACAAAACTTGCGAAAACAAGACAGTTACACCATCCACTTTACCAGCATATCAAAGCAAACCGTAACATATTTATTCACCTAGATCTCCGGCTATTCTTTTGCCAATATATAAGTGATTTCGAGCAGAAACTTACTTGGATCACAATCTCGTTTTCGAATTTCTCCCTGAACCCGCCATCAATCGCTCCACGGAAGTATTCGCTGAACAAGCACAGCACTGTTCGGTGACAGGGAAAAGTCCGATCCTCACAGATCACCCTGAAGTCACAGAGACCTGGGGCTGATTTACGGGTCTCGTTTAAACCGCTTAAAACGAAACTGGCATGTTCCACACCCTCGGAGTACACAAATTCGTCCATTTTACTTCCGGCCTTCAAGCTGCCGAGATCAAGGTAAAATTCCGTTCCATCGCCTTGAAGTTGTTTTTTTGCCAATTAAATATATGTAGGATTTCTCTACAGTGCAAGAAATGGCAAAGCAATATTTAGAATAGTAGCCTAATCACTTTAACAGCATTACCAATGAAGAACTTGCTGGTAGTGGTCACACAACGTTTAAAAATCGTTATTCTAACGTTGGTATGAAATAGTGATGTCAATTAGCTAACAAAAAACGGCAAAGTTGTTTTCTGACAACGTATTGATGTTTTTGCACTGTCAAAATGGGAAAATTAACACTACTACTAACCAAATTTTAACAAATCAACTAACGACGTCAAAGTAGCGATAAAATCCTCACTTCGCTGAAAATGACGTTGCGGTATAACTTTACGATGAACCAAAAATGTTCACCAGATAAGAACGTTATTAAAACGTCTTAACCATCATCTGTCGTAGTAATTGTTGCAAGGAGAAAAACGTTGCTATGCAGAATTATTTATCAAATACCAACGTCATTATAACATTATAACTTTTGTTTGCCCCAAACAAATTCCTTTACGTCATAAAAGCATAAAAATAGTTAGAACATAATGTTTGGCTGACGATGTTCCTAGCTGTTTGTACTTGATGGCATCATCTAACATGCGCAGTATCTACAACTCAACTGTGGATATCACAGCTGTCATAAGATCCACTTTAGTTACTTAGTGGTAATTGTTGGGTAATTTCTGGCACAACGGTATAAAAACTGGCATTTTATTTTCGTTACTTGTTAACCCAACTCCAACTTACTCAAAACGTGTTCACTTTCTGTACATAGTTTTGCATAAACCTTTGCCTTAACCGAGGCGGCTTCTTTAGAAACAGCGACGAAACTTCGCCCTTCTTACTAAACCACAGAGCTATCAACTTGTCCAGTTCTATGAAGTCTTATCCAAGTTCTCAACAGCCGTAGATAACGAAAAGCATTTCCTATCCTAAGACCACACAACAGCTCAGGCAGTTGTGTTCGCTTTAGTTAATCCAACACTTCGAGTCAATTAACTGCGATCGGCGACCGCTGTGGAATTGTCTTTACCAGCAGGCGTGTTACGTCACCGTCAGCCTGCTGGTTGGGCAAGGGCTATTTATAACCGCAGTGCTGGCGTGCCTGTGGGGATGCGGCCATGGCCTATCCAATCATATGAACGTGATAATGTAGATTGAAAATAAAGGACATGAAATACTTGTATGCGTGTTATTCTCAATTTGTGTGAGCCCAACTAATATTTACGACCTATTTTATCCGACCCAATTTGACTGTCTACTTATCTGTGCGTTGTGCTGTTGAGTCGTAGCTTAATTTGATATCTAAGACTTCGAGTGGTTGGTGTAAACTTCACATATTCGCAAGGTAGGTGGTTTGAAACCCTTTTTGTGTATTGGTAAACCAATGCTGGTTTGCTGCAAACAAATGAAATCATTGGGTTCACCCACAATAAAAGTCATAAAAGGAAAAGCTAGGGATTGAAAAACATAATAAAGTGTCATCGTAAATTTGGTGGTCCTCTTATTTCTCCCGAACAGGACACTCTGCTTATCATGAACAAACAAAAGCGAAAGCTTTATAACAAAAAACAAAAACTAGGATGGCCAGGTAACATTTCGCAAACATGGCTGAAGCTCGCGAAAGAATTAAATTTAACATTGTCAGACGTATTTCAATTCACTCATTATGCAAAAAGACACCACACCAACAAAGATTACAAGTACATAAGTAAAGTCGTACGGTGTTTGTCGCATGTCTGTCTGTGGGAACGGAAACGGTTGTCACTGCATATGACAAACGCACCTACAAAACACAACCTACATTCACACATTATCTGCTTCCGTTTGAAGAAAAAAATATGGTTGTATTTCCTTGTGTGAAGTTTTTCGCTGCACAGCTAGATATTGAACAGGCGTTTTTGTGTGCGTGAACGATTTTTGCGAGTTGAGATGTTGTGAATAAAATAGTTCAACATTGAAGACTAATTGCTATGTTAATCGCATCTGGTCGCTTGAATAAACATACAGATTTAAAATCAAACAGCTCGAAAATGGGTTGAATAGAAGCATTACATAATCAAGGGCTGTTGCCCAAACCGGAAACTGTGGTTTATTGAAATAAACCAGAAATTCGGACGAATATTATGTCTTTATTACTTGTACAGAAAGAATACTTTAAAAGGTGTGATTCGTAATGCTTGAAAAACAGTAAAAGCACGGAGGCCATGAAAGGACTTTATCTGTTTCTCGTCATTCTTTTCTGCATAAAAGGTCAGTTAAAACTCGTTTTTTCGTATTTTTTTTGGTTATAATCAAATCTATTTTAGAGTGCGCCACGCAGAATTGCACCAACTTTGGAGCTCCACCTTCGGACATCAGCAATGAGACCTTGATTATCGACTACCTCAATCTGAATGTTACTTGCAGCACGTCTGGTGTTCATGTGGTGTGAGTAGACGTTTGTTGGTATTGGGGACATTTTTTGTACTTTTTCTTTTTAACCAAGACCTATAATAGCACGAATAAAACATGCATTTGATCCAAACCCTGTTAAAATAATTGCCTAAAACGCGTCTATGTTTTTTGAACCTATTTAATTTTTACCCGACCAATCTCTATTTAGTTCTGATTTACAACCACCGACGTTCGTATTTTACAGCTTAAGCAGATGTGCCCTAGTCGAGCTCGGTTTCTCTGGAAATGTTTCGCTCTTTGATTCAAGTGGAATTCACATCAAGAATTCCTCTTGTACTCCAACCGCGATTGCAAACAACACCGAAATCGAATTCAGCTTTGGCAACTTTAGTTTGTGCTCATCTGGATTTCAGGCACGTATTTTACCAGGCTGGCGCCACCTGTCGGCGAGCGTACGCAACAAATTGTGTCCTTGCATTTGTGCGTTACGTTAGGATTTAAATTTATCATTTCTTTTTATCAATTCGACCTGAAGCCTTTAGTTTTGCATTTTGGCCTGTTGCTGTTCATTTGTGCAGTTGTTTGTCGGCGGTTATAATAAAAATTTCACGACTCTTTTTTAGGATGATGGATTGGAAATCACTTACTCTTATGACATTAAGAATGAAGAGCACCCCGTT
>QXVZ01014723.1:16323-30654 GCA_008931825.1 Phallusia fumigata | reverse complement strand
AAAACTAGGCTATAGCGTGACGTTGAATAGCGATATAAGGTGTTCTGATTTCTGATTTAATAGCAAGAATTGGTTTACTTTTTACATCCCTTTAAAGTCTATGGAAACATGCATAAACAAGTTAAATCGTTAAACGTAATTCAGATAAATTTAATAAAAGTAGTTTAAAACATTGCTTAGTCACTCAGGTATAGTTTCACGTAAGCATCAATAAAAACAAAACGCTACTTAAATGTAATACAAATACTATTATGACTTTGTTCTGTAAAAAATATGAGTAAACTTAGTTCAAACCAGATTCGATGGAGGGGAACTTTTAAATTTTGTCATTTCTGTGAGTAATTTTTGTGTAGATGCTGTCACATTGATTGGTAGTTATGACGTTACAAAACATACCTTTTACGTTACTTAAAATGGATTACCTTTATAATCATTTTAATGCTACAGCAAACTAGTGTTGATCCCGCTTGAGTACCTACGTCATACGCGCAACATTTAGGGCGGTTAGTTCGTCAGGTGATCACGAAGTTACTACATTGTAGATTGTTAAACACAATGTAGTTAAGCAGCAAGTATCCAACCGTAAGTAGCTGTTACAAAAACGTAGATTTGCGTACGAATACACGGTTAAGGCATAAAAATACTCAATAAAAGATGTGAAACGAGCTGAGCGAAGGTTTACTATATGTTGATAAAGGTGATAGATTTTAAATGTTGTGTTAGTAAGAGGTTATCCGTGTCGCATGATAGCCTATTGAACTACCTCCAAGGGATTATAAATCAAAAACCGCCAGTAGATTTAAGACCTTTGTGTTGCACAACGTGCTTGGCACGAAGCTTCGTTCGATGTAACATTAATAATTGACGACTGATAAATATACTGTCAGGTTACGTCGCTCACCCCATGTACCTCCGGTCATTCAGCTTGTCACCGTGAGATCAATTGGTGAAAACATCATTAACAAAGATTTAGAACGTTTTTTGGAGGTACTCGGACGAGATTTTAAAACGGTTTAATTGGTTAAAAATAAGACACTGGCAAGTTTTTGCCAATAATTTGCTCAAAATGCATTGCATTTAAAACATTAACGAAGGTTTTTCTTACCCTGGCACTGCATAAGAAGGAAAATAAAAAAACATAACACCGAGCAATGCAAACAAAACATATGTTTATTGGTACTGTTAAGTTTCCTCAATTGTTATTCTTAAATCCAAAGATAAGCAAAGTGTCACTAAATATTAAAAAAAAAACAATTCCAATAAACCCTACGAGGCAAGTTGTATGGTCGCAACACTTGGCCTCAATCGCGGGCTTGTGGCATTTCCTCGTTTCCTGGCAAAGGGAAATATTCTTTCTTTCCAGTTAACAAAAGTCAATGTCATACCGACAATGTTTGCTAAAACAATACAGTCCTCGATTATTGTCTGGATGTCCTCGTTTGACGACAATAATGGAGTCGACACGAAAATCGCCACGTCGGATATGACGCAAAACGCGGTGACGTAAACGGCGCGCCTGATGACAGGAGTAAGACCCCCCGTTGGGCTTCCGCGGTGCAAGTGATCTGAGGGTGCCAGCGCGGTGTTGTGGCGAATTATAGGGCAAACAAAGAGGTAAAGCAAACTGGCGTGGAATATAATGGAAAGTAAAGCCGTCACGACGAGGTAAATGTATGCGAGAAACGTGTCTTCGACAAAATGACAACCACTTGATGAAACTACAAAATACCTTGCAAGGCCAAACAATGCTGGCACAACAATTCCGGTAGCCAAGATCACAACAACAGTAAGGCCGCTAAGAAAACGAGTCACTGCTGATGTCAGGTGTTTCATGCTGGGGTGGACATAAAACGATCTCTGTCTTAGCCACAGCAGTAGAAATATAAAAACAAGGGTCCAAGTCATCAGAACAAAAATAAGGTTTTTCATCACGGCGCAAAAATGTAGCTCGAATGGCAGCAAGTGCAAAATCTCATACACAAGTTTGGTAAGAAACATTAGAGTGCCTGTAAAGGCGCATAAAATCGAGCACCATCTCATCTTCACTGCATGTTCCCCGCCGTTCCAAATACTTCGCGTCTTTACACGTTTTGTGAACGCCTTACGTACATCCTGTCGCATTGATTTCGATTTTTTTAGTTTACATTCGTAAACACACAGCTGAACCGATATAAATCCAGAAGCAATAATAAACAGCACAAGATTAAGGATCCGCATTGTGACGTAGGCACTGGTGTCATCATGCTCGTGAGTTGAATTTCCGGCAGTCGAATTCTCTTCACCCGATGATTCAAAAGCTTCCATGGGCTAAAATTGCTTGCGAAATCAGTTACAAGGCCCAACCTACAATGTCTGCAAAAACAGTACGACATCTTAAGTTACGAGTGCGGTTGATATGATGGTTGCATACATACAGTCCTTTTAAATACGTAAAAGTGTGATTGAAACATACAAAAAATTTGCTAACTAAATAACATTTTAAATTTTGCCTTTTTATCTATTGCAACACATTTTTTGCTATTTGGGAAGTATAGTAGCCCTGCCGATCATTCAGGCAACTATCACTTATTTCTCAAAATCGTCCAGATAACTAAGTTAACTGAAAAATATTTGTCCGCGAACCAATACTCAACTGTTTCGACTATAAGGTGGGTAAAATAAATTGCCACAAATAACGTCAGTTGACCTTACCCTGAACAATAAAGAATTAAATCAATACTGTTAGGGCGGAATAAATCAAAAGAACGCCCAGATGTCGCAAATTCAACGGACGTGTTCGACGCTTACATTTTTTATTTGAACAACATACTAAATATCTGTTGATGTTAAAAATATCTGTCTCAAATGCATCGCAAAGAAGCGCTGTTGCGTCTGCATCGGATTGTAAGGCAACTTCTTCCGTTTTTTGTTATAATAGGTGAAAGTTTAAATGTCGAGATGTTTAACACAGTAAACCTGTTTCATCTATAAACGTACTTCGCCTGATAAGTTAAAAAAGTGTTTTATTCTTTATCAGTTTCTTAGAAAACAAAATGCTGCAAACCCTGATGCTGCGAGCTTCAGGCGTATTCATGCTTATTTCATCCTATGTGATCTTCGCGTCATGTACACTGAACCACAAAATGTCATGTAATTACCTAAGGGCAATAAAACGACCACAGACAATTAAAAATGCAAAAGGTAGTTTGTTCGTTTCACGCTCTTGCTAAAGCGAGATATACAACCTCTGACAATCTCCTGAGATTTACCACTCTATAGTGACAACATCGCAAACCAATATTTTCCAGCCTGATATAACTAACCATACTTTTCTCTTTGTCACCCACTCACTGGAAATCATCAACAACCCTTTCCTCCAACACACATAGATTTGCTAATCTGTAACGTGCGCTGTAACACAAATCTCTCAGCAATATTAACGATTACAGAGCTTTTCATAAACCAAACAGAGAAAAAAATTCACAGTACCTGCAATTACGCCCAAAACAGTTAAATTTGGGTCACGCCAAGTAATCTGTTCACCCCAAGCAATCCTTCGTTTTTTATTTAACTTAACGATCACTATGCCAACAAATACATTTATTGACGTATTTGCTATGAATTTTGTTCCTATCCAACAACATAACAAGGAAAACTTTAAAAAAACAAAAATAATAAACATAAATAAATACTATCTGCTGGTCACCTAGGATAATATAGTTCAATAACCGTAGATCCAAGGTCCCACAATCTCAGCGATCGCGAGACCCAGCATTGTCCGGCCTTATCTTAATCAGAGAGTCATTAATTATTTACTTGATTTGATCTTTGAGGTGGCAACCACAACGTCGCCGTAACTTTGAAATTTATTTGTTCCGATGGCGCGGCAACGTCTGACCAGCAACGACAAAATAATGCGGTAAATTGCAGCGATTTATGAGTTTCATTGATCGCCAGGCCATTGAATGCCCCGTCCTGGAAAAGTTAGCTGCTCAGGAGAGAAAACGAATCCCAATTCCGCATTTCGACAAATTAAACGTTATTGCGACGTAACTTATAAATAAATAGTATTATAATTATGTTAAGATGTTAAATATATTTGCATAAATTTGCCCTAGGAAAGGATGGCCAACCTATGGCACATGCGCTTTAAAAACGAGCACATACCGTACAATCAATTGGCACACTACAAAAAGAAATAACAAACGTTTTATTGCTGGTTGTCCTTTGCACTAATCTTGATGGTAAATTTGTTTAGTGACGCAAATATGTTAAAACTGAAGTAAAATTCGGCCAACAAATTTTACGAACGTTTGCCATTTAGACGAATAAAAAACGAGTTAATCGCTTTTCATTGAAATCTTTCATCACTGATTCTAGAACTGAGGTCAACATACACCGTGACCCCGGAGCCACATATGACTCTTTTATCTCTGTGCTTTGGTTTCCTAGGAAAACGCCCTTCAACCTCCAGTCCGTAGAAGTTCGCCACGAAAAATGCAGGAACGAATTTAGGGGCTGGTACAAGGGTAAGTTTACTTCAATTCAAGGCCTTGGTAAATTTTCGAAATCTTTTCAAAAGAATTTCGTCCACTCTTAGAAGACGGACTTAATTGCAAAAAAGTTCAAGTGTTAGCTGGGAGAGTTTTGGTAGAAGTACTTGGGTCCGTCTACACATGCATATACAATCTAATAAGTGAATTGTTGACAAATAGGTTTTTGAAGTTCAATTTGCGCCACTGCGTTTCTCGGTACGACTTATAGCACTATACATTTACGTTCTAATATGATCATTTTCGGAAATAAGTCCAGTACCGCGATTTTCTTTCATTGCGGTTTTTGACTTAAATACGTTGGTCGTTATTGGTTTTTTACCCTTTATTTTTGAAATATTCGCGCCCGTTTATGTAGCTTAACGAAAAGCTCTCAAACTAATTGCTTCCGAACTATCTAATCGTAATCACACAAACCAATACCAAAGATTGAATTATGATCGATGTAAAAGGAAAAAAGAAACACANACAAAAAGAAATAACAAACGTTTTATTGCTGGTTGTCCTTTGCACTAATCTTGATGGTAAATTTGTTTAGTGACGCAAATATGTTAAAACTGAAGTAAAATTCGGCCAACAAATTTTACGAACGTTTGCCATTTAGACGAATAAAAAACGAGTTAATCGCTTTTCATTGAAATCTTTCATCACTGATTCTAGAACTGAGGTCAACATACACCGTGGCCCCGGAGCCACATATGACTCTTTTATCTCTGTGCTTTGGTTTCCTAGGAAAACGCCCTTCAACCTCCAGTCCGTAGAAGTTCACCACGAAAATTGCAGGAACGAATTTAGGGGCTGGTACAAGGGTAAGTTTACTTCAATTCAAGGCCTTGGTAAATTTTCGAAATCTTTTCTAAAGAATTTCGTCCACTCTTAGTGAAGACGGACTTAATTGCAAAAAAGTTCAAGTGTTAGCTGGGAGAGTTTTGGTAGAAGCACTTGGGTCCGTCTACACATGCATATACAATCTAATAAGTGAATTGTTGACAAATTAGGTTTTTGAAGTTCAATTTGCGCCACTGCGTTTCTCGGTACGACTTATAGCACTATCCATTTACTTTCTAATGTTATTATTTTTCGGAAATAAGTTCAGTACCGGGATGTTCTTTGATTGTGGTGTTTTTGACTTAAATACGTTGGTCGTTATTTGTTTTTTTACTCTTTATTTTTGAAATCTTCGCGCCCGTTTATGTAGCTTAACCAAAAGCCTTCAAACTAATTGCTTCCGAACTATCTAATCGTACTAACACAAACCAAATACCAAAGATTGAATTATGATCGATGAAAAAGGAAAAAAGAAACACAGCGGAAACCACTATCACGATGCGTTCGACAGCAATTCATAAACTCGAAGTAAATCTTCTTCGGCCGCTTCGAGTGTTTCTTGCGAACAAACGGAAGCCAGTGCGACTTTAATGTCATCAACAAGTTGACTGATTCGAACATACGATTGTGGGTTAACGTTATCTTTATCACTATTGTCTGAACCCCGGTCCGATTCCGAAAACTGGGATTTTATTTTCTTTACTTCTGCCTCATCACAATCAGAGTCAGAAAGGTGGAGAAATTGGGAGGAAGTCGTCACTTCGACTGTGCTCACTGAAGGGTCGGCGTCTGTGATGATCTGGATAACCTGCGGTTTTAATGTGTCATCGTCTTCTAACATAATGAGTGCTTCGTTGCCCGGAACATTTTCGTCGGTAAGAATGAAACCTTCGACCTGCGATGAAGACACACTTATATTGAAATCAGAAACACACGCAAAACTGAAAAAATTAAACATAAGTTTTAAGGAGTAAATTGAGGATAGTTTTGAACGATCATCAAGCGATGCTTAAAGAAAATTTAAGCAAACTTAGCTTTAAACCGCCTGATTCTGTTCACCTTTTTAAAACAAAAATGTAGCACTAGGAACTTTGCGTTTTACATTCGCCATGAAAAAACCTTGCTTGCTTTCCTCGTTACGTTCTACGAGTCGTTATAAAATATTTAGGGGTCGTCAAAAGTTCGGTGATTGGCAGAAAAATTTGTTTGTTTCATTTTTACACCTCAGGGATTGAAACAACGCCTAACTGCGTTACCTGCCCCACTACAGTCCCGTTTGATCGTTCACTACTTGTTTTTTTTTTGAATTTTAAGTTGGTGACTTCAATTTGGTCAACCCATTGGGTCCACTAATCTGGAGCAATGCCGCTTAAGTTTCTTGCTCAGGAAAACACAAGCGCCCAGGCAGGTTAGAACCCACAACCTTGCGAGCACAAGGAAGTTGTGTAACCATTCGGCCATCTGGGCGGCCATACGCATGCCGGTTTTAAAGCGCGATGGCGTCGAAAAATGCCACAAACAGCATCTCGGTGGCAAAGAACATCAAGGACGCGAAACTTTACCTTTAAGGAGTCGTGCCCAGTGTGGGCACTCATCGGCGGAAATTCGACGTAGCAACGAATTTCCACCTCAAGTTTAGCAGAGCTTGACTGCAATTCACAGCGCAACTTCTTGGAGGCGTTTTCACGCTTAGCTTTCGTGTTTGAAGAAATCTATGGAGCAAATTCAGGGTGCATGAAAAGAAAAAGATTAACTGGAACGCATTTGAAAAGGGTTGAACAAAAGTTTTAAACCGAACACGTGGATTTCACAGCAACAAAGTAAGGTAAAAACTCAGTGTGCATGAAAATGTATTTGCCAACAAACAGTTGCCACTCGTTCCGAATCTATTTTTCAGGGTTGACTTTGCATATAACTTAAACAATGAGCAGTGGCATTACACAAAGGAGTTAGGGACACAACCTTGGTGACATGACCTACTTTACAGGGTTAACGTACACTAATTTTACAGTGAACATCCTGTTTTTATTACCTTGAATTGTGGAAATCGAGCAACTTCCCGAATTCTGATAAATGCTTCACAATTTTTCTTTTTTGATCCTTTAACTTGAATATATTTTCGTTTTGTCACACCTGTCAGGTACTGGTAAAAAAGGGCCATTGTTAGATTTTGGTTTGAAACGCTAAATGATTTGTTAAAAGTGATGAATCCAAATAAACTTAAGGAGCTTTTAAACTGATCCATAATAGCATTAGAACTTTCTTTGATGAACGAAATATGATCCATTAGATACGAGTTGAGTGTCATTACAGTGGGTAGAACAAGACACCAAACCATTACATAGATGCAGGGCATTTGTGACTTTGCTACGTTATGCATGTAACTATGAAACTTTGTGAGGGTAAGAGTTACAAATTGACAGGAATAACAGTTGGGGCTAAACTAAACAGAAAACAATGAAGGGTCCAGTGTGGTAAAAATATTGCCTTTTTAAAAGACATTTTATTCACAAATTATTAATTCTATTGGCCTCTTTTCCTAGTGTTCACAGTGCCAAAAAAGCATCATTTATCTTTCCAATTTCTATTGCTTGTCATGCATGTGAGGTGAAAAGTGACAGGTTTGCCCTGTACTCAAAAGGCTAAACTTGAACCTGGTACCAACTGTGAAATTATTATGTGCATTGGTTAAACAGTTATGCAAAAAGTGCATACACAAGTCCCCAATAAAGAAAAAATAAAGTGAATACAATATGCGTCCCCTGTTAAGAAAGAAGGGTCAATAATACGCAGATTTAACTGCAAGTATTTGCAATAGGAGCAAAAAGTTATTTTTTTAAACATGAAATGTTGTGGTATTTCAGTGCTAAACTGGAAGGATGGCTTTCACCATATCGCTATTCTGTGAGCTTTGTAAGCTTTTTATGACATGATTGTTTCTGCAGGCAGAAATGCATGGGTCCCTACACATGCAAAGTTGTAGAATAATTGTAGGTTAATGCGAATGTATTTACAGAATAGTAGTAGATATTTTTTTTCAATTTTATAAAATTGTATATGGGGTAAATTATATGATGAAATAACAGAATTGATAACATAACTAACTAAACCACAAGCTTCAAAAGGCCAGTAAGTAAAGGATAAATTACAGAAACAAATTCACCACATTGACAAGTTATATAAACTGTCTAAATTTCATCTAATTTAAACATTGTTTAATAACTTGACCTATTAACAGCTGGTCAAATATTGCAACACAATGATATGTCACAGAAACTATTAAAATTTCAAACAGTTCCGACATTTTTTAGTACCTTGAACAATTTTAGGAAGCTAGTGAGGTAACTGTTGGGGTTATAGGGTAAAACAGATTAATTATTGCACCACAATGACATGTTCTACAAACTGCCCAAATTTCATTCATTTTGGAGAATGTTTCACAATTTCAACCAACTTAGGGTGCTAGTGGGGTAAAACATATCAATTATTGCACCACAATAACATGTCTTACAAACTGTCCAAATTTTACCCAATTCGGAGATTGTTTAGGGATTTGATCCATTTTATGGGGCTAGTGGGAGAACTGTGGGGGCTACGAAGTAAAACACAGCAATTGTTGTGTCACAATACTGTTATATAAATGCTGCAAATTTCATCTAAATCATAAATTGTTTAAGGATTTGACCAATTTTAGGGAGCTAGTGAGATAACTACTGGGGCTACAGGGTAAAACACATCAATTATTGCACCACAATGCCATGTTACACAAACTGTCCAAATTTTATCAAAATCAGAGAATGTTTAGCAATTTGAACCCTTTAGGGGGCTAGCGGGGTAACCACAGGGGCTATGGGGTTNTAGGGAGCTAGTGAGATAACTACTGGGGCTACAGGGTAAAACACATCAATTATTGCACCACAATGCCATGTTACACAAACTGTCCAAATTTTATCAAAATCAGAGAATGTTTAGCAATTTGAACCCTTTAGGGGGCTAGCGGGGTAACCACAGGGGCTATGGGGTTAAACTGACTTGACCATATCTACCAGCTGTGAAAGTTTCATCCAAATCCATCAAACATTTTGTGCCAAAATTGCATGGACAAGCTGCAGGACAGAAAAACAACAACAGAGTGAAAACAATATGTGTCCCTTTCAGGAAGGGGGCCAATAAAATTTGTTCATATGCCTGTACTTTACCTCAATATTAGACTAGTTTTTGTTATTTCGAGTTTCAAAAAATCATAGGCATGATATTCAATCACAATTCGCAATCAAAAGTCAAGTAAACCTTCTGTTCTGAAGAATTAAGTTTTCGCTTTCTTTTTCTGTTCCAGTCCCTGTCCTTGCCGTATTGGCATTCCAGCTTCGTAGTTCCGATTAGAACATAGGGAACTCCATCAAAAATGTCCTCCATATTTGCAGAGTTTGGCATATTGGCATTCATTCGCCACCAAATGCGACTCTTTGATCGGTCTAAAGTTGAAGCAAATTTCAATGAAAATGAGTACAAATATTACAAGAATCTAAACAACATTTAACTTTGAAACAGTGTTGAAAAGACTCAAGTCTCTGACATAACTTATGTCCAAATTTTTTAATACCTGATTCAAGGCCAAAATTTGAGTCTTTAACTTGTTATATCAGGGACTTAGATTTTCTGGTCTTATGCCTTTCACAACACACTACATTTTATCCTTTATATTTTCCTGATTTGAAGCTGGTTTTATTTTAACTCCATCCCATCTGATGCCTGAGCAATGTTAAGTCACGAACATCAAGTATATTTCTATGATAAGAGCAAACCAACCTTCTTTGACTTCATTTAAGAGTGAAACTAAATTGACTTGACTGAAGACTCGACCAATAAGATGCATTACCCAACACTACTTTAATGTGCAAGAATATTGTTTGTTCTTTCCAATCAACTTAAAATTTTACCATATGTATCATGACTTAGTTTGATAAATTTTGTTCCAGTGGCAACTTCAAATCTTTCAATTGCTTTCTCAGCTTTTTCTCTTGACAGAAACCAGCATAAGCCGTGAGATAAATGCTGTTCATCCTGATAGCCGAATATATCACTATCAAATACTGTCGATGCTCTAAAAATATAAAAAAGTTAATTGTCATGCTGAAGCTTTGGCAATTTGAAATGTATTCCATCTCGTGTCATAAACTATCACTATATACCTTCACATTTAATAGAGGATTTTACATTTATAAAAGATAACACAGCTCCCAATACTATATATTGTATACAAATGTACCTTAGTATGTTCAAACTACAATATCGAAACCTAAGGAATTAAATCTGTGCAGATTTGAGTCAAAATTTTGTTATTTATATCAGGTAATTGTATTTTATCTGAAATGTATGTGAAGTGCCTAATTTGTCTGCACTATCATGTAATTGGAACCTATTGTATTAACAAAAGAGACAACTACAGATGCAACAGCACCACTATTTTCCTTTTTTGGCAATAACAAGATACTAAATATTTCAAAAATACAAGAATAGTAGAATCGCCACATGGTTTGATTTTTCGCAGCTTGGCAAAAATTCTGATGTGGAATTAATCGTGCAACACAACAAAGTTGTACATTTGTGGTGGTGCTTTTTACAGTAGTTGCCTTGCTTGTTTAGGTCTCACCCAAAATCATTTTTAAGATCTTATAGAAGACATGGTTTTCTTTTTAAGATTAAATATGTAGTCCATTATTGTTGTTTTGTNTGTCCAGGGTCTTCATCCACCAATTATAGTGCATCAAATTTGCTCCTATTTAAGCAATCATCTGCATGTTGTTGGGTTGTTTAGAATATCTGGATCCCACAAACGGATAATTTCACTTAAGGTAAGTGGTAACAACATTTCTGCACCTTGTGGTACAGTGGATAATTTAACACAGTTCATGTTCATTGTAGGAAAAGCTGGAAAATAACAGTTCATTGATTGATGAAAATCCACATGATGCAGCAAACACACTTACTATGTTTCTTAGGGAGTTGTCAGTTTGTGTATTTCCAAGGACCTTCTGTAAAATAACAACACATATCTTAAATCTCAAAGACAAAGATATTCAATTGCAGGTTTCGTTTGTGTGTAATATTTTTGAAACTTTCAATAATTATCTAATCATTGGCACCTTACTGCTTTTCTGTACAGGCCACTCAGCTCGTGTGTTTGATGCTTCCTCGTGCACACTTGCATTGTCTTCTGTATATTTGTCAATTCCTTTGGCATGTTGCAGAAAATTCATCACAAAATAAGTAAGTGGATGCCAATTCTTTGGTAGTCTGCCTCAAGTTTCAGTAAGTTCCAGTGTCAATTTTTTGGAAAATTGAGTTGTAGGTTGTAATTAAAGAGAGCCTTCATCAAAAAAATCAAAAGGGCATCGTCAAAAAATCAACTGCTGAAAATGTGCTTGTTTTTTGCAGGATGACCCCAGAATGCCTAGCCACTGTATTTGCTCCCAATTTATTGAAGTTTGAGCAACCAAAATCAAACACAATGAAAGAAAGTTTGGACTATGTATTACAGCAAGCCAAGTTTGTTAAAATGTTGATCAACAAGCATGATGTGCTAGGTATGTACAATGAGCCTGTTTAAATTTAAAAAGTTGGTATTATTGTTTTTTTAATTCTTAACGTTTTAATAACGGATGTTCATTGCTAATTTACTGCCAAGTCGGCACTGTTATATGTATTGCACCTTTTAGCATTCTTTAAGTTAAAGTGTATAAAAACAGGCAAAACTTCTTTTTATACTGCTTGTGTTTTAATGTTCTGTATCAGGTGAATTTCCGACAGCTCTCCTTGAACAGTCAGTGTGCAGTGGCCCAGAGTGTGTCCATGAAATCTTGGTCGATGACAGCAAGCACAAAAGACGAACAAGTTTTGCTGGTGAGTTTGTATTTAGTACATTGAATGACAGGAAATGGTGAATGCAATTTGCTAACACTGTGTTTTAGATCGCATGATAAACACTGTATGTGGAAAATTGATCAAGTCACATGTGAATTCATCGACTAATCACCAAGGTTGGCTGAATTAAATAACTTTATTTGATAATATGCATTTTTGGGCATGTATTTTTAAGCTTAGGTGACATTTTAAGAGTTTTAACATGTAAGGAGATAAAGTAGTTTATTAGGAAACCCACCCAATGGCAAATTTTAGGAAACTCAAAGCAGTGTGCAACAAGTATTTCATTTCAGTTTCACCCAACCCATTCTATTTTGTCAGTTTCATGTAAATCATAACGATTACCAAACAGGTTNGTATACAAGCATCGAAACTTTGGAATCAACTATTTCTGACACAACAACAGAGGAAAGAACTTTTGACAGCGACGATGGAGGTAGGTTCTTGTCATGGGTTGTTTGAGTATATTACAAGTGTGTCAAGTGGTTGGAATTTGCCTGACCAAACACTGCAAACCACCACCATGTATGTGCACTACCTTCATTTGGGTACTAAAGAAGTTTGCTCAAACATAGAATGTTACCGAAAAAGGTTCACAAAACGCAAAACCCTCAAGCCTTGACCCAACACGGTAAATCACTGCAGACTTTTTTTCAGTGTTACAAAGCACCCAGCACTCTGACGCCTCAATCTTTGACGGTTTGGATCGTTCATCAGAAGAAGTCATCAACACCAGTGTCTCAATATTTGATCTCAGCCTCGGCACTCTCATAGCGATGAACAAACCCGACAAAGATGAAAAACGAGACGATTTGTCATGTCCCAATGCTGCTGATCTTTCGTCCATTATAGCTGACCCCTCCACCCAGGAAGAAATACACGGTTGCTTGTCGACTAGTATCCACGGTGTAGCCTTGCAGGACAATTCTACTGACTCGCTGAACGAAGAGGAAGTAGTTCCTACTCCAAGCTCTGGGTCAATTGATTGTGAAACAGAACCAATGTTTGAAGCATTGCTTGTTGATGACCTGCCCTTTAAAGAGAATGAAGTTAGTCCACTTTCACATGAAGATAGATCCTTATCAATGTCTCCGGAAAGCTGTATATCACCACATGATGATGTTTGTCATGGCGATAAAATGAAGAAGGCCTTTGAAATTAACAAAAACAAAGTTTGGTTACGTCCCGATTTTATGCAAACAAATTTGACAAGCGCAACGAAGCCATCGGCACCAGACAAAAAAGTGGTCACCTCGCCGTCTGAAATTAACCACAGTGGATCCACAAATCAATCCCTTACTGTCGCAACCAGTTCAGAAGACACGAATAGGGAAACTGCGTTAATTCCTGATCTTCCAGGGCCGGAGTTATCTGCCCCAGACAAGTCTGTGGAAATCAACGATCGGACTAAATCCTCACCAGAAACACGTAATCTTTGTTCTGAGTATCAATTTAACATGTCAGAGCATCCTCAATCGGATTCTACTGTCCAATTAGTTTATGATTGTCAGTTGGTGCTTGATTCCATCATATGCAAAATTACGTTGAATGAAAAGAGGTTGACAGAAAGTGTGAGGCGGAGGAACGTAGATTCGCCGTTGAAGCGATCTCGCGTGATATCACGCCGAAGTGGAATCTTGTTTCTTGAAGAAAGCGGAATTATAAGGGGAAAAAGTCCTTTACGACGAGCGACTAAAAGTCCAGCAAAGAAGAATCTGAGGTTGGTAAAACGTGTTAACTCTCCAGCTCGACCATCGCGCCGACCTGTTATATCAAGTGCTACTAAGAACAAACTGCTACACAATATGAGAGATTCAGAATCAATCCTTCCAAATAAAATAAAACTCCAACCGAGATGTCTCGATAGAGACGTTGGAGCCGGAACATCTCATGATGTCTTTGAAGAGTTGTTTAATCCTGTGCAGTTGAAGACAGAGTCGAGACAAGATGCGAACGTCTCAGCACATCGACGTGTTCCCAGGTTTCAGCAAATTAACGCTTCGCAACGAATCCGTGAATTTGAGACAAAGCGAGAAGTAACAAGGCC
>QXVZ01014723.1:0-13737 GCA_008931825.1 Phallusia fumigata | reverse complement strand
ACCGCTTTTAAGGTGTATGCTGGATTGGATAACACAGGTAGTTTGATCGGCGAACTGATTCGTGGTGATACGCATTCGGCGATGCTCGTCCCAGGACTGCAAATTTTTCTGGACTGTCAGACTAATGAAACCACCACAGGTCCAAGTGTGCTGATCCAGCTCAAGGGCGGTACGCAAGAAATTTTATTGTGTTTGTACAAAATTGCGACAATAAAAACTGAGATTCTTGGTAACATACAACCCACCTTTTTTTCATTTTATTTTCTTTTTCTTTCACGGGGTTCGAACCCGGCACCGTCCGGAGAACTAATCCCGAGCAGGTTTTTTTATGTCTGAATATGGGTCGAGCGCCTCAGACCATTTGATCTCCACCGCCCGCAATACCGCTCTTGCGACCACTGATGGCTGAAACATGCACAATTCCTCCTATTGTTTAATCGTTGAGCACACACCAATACATTAAACTTGTTGCTTGAACCGTCGGATACCATAGAAAACATATCAGGTGACGCAATATGTACAGAAAGGTCCACCCGAATCTTGTTTAACAACTCAAACCTTGCCGCGCCGCACTTTCGCAAATGGGACAGCTCGTACTCTAAAACGAAACCCAACAACAAATTCGCTTATTCGCATTTACGCGCTCCCACATTACTGCAAGTCTCAAAATACACTTTAAAGTCACAAAGCGCTATAGTTTTGCACCGCTACACGAGGATCGCGACAAAACAAAGAAAAAAACTTGATTAACAACTTAGTCAAAGCAACAAAACACAACACTGAATTTTCTTCCAAACTAAACCGTGGTGGTAGGGTCCTGGCGTGCTCGCTAACTTTATTTTGACAGCGTCGGAATTGGGCCTGAAACCTGTCGGGCAGCGTTATTAACTTCCAAAATCAAATTCGTGGATATCAGGTAGGAAATGCCAATATAGTGCCACAAATCAAACAAAACGAACAATGCACGTGACGAAAAGAGTGGTAGATGTTGGAAAACAAACTCTTTTTTGTGCAGTGACGCCTCCCAAGAAAGTAACTGTGTGTGGGGAAGCACCATACGAACTTAAATCACCCGGATATCCCGAGAACTACACAAACTCCCAACGTTTGCAGTGGAACTTCGTTCAGCCTGTTCCTTCCATGTTTACGTTTGATGTTACTGCGCTCGATACCAGCCCAGATAAGGACTTCTTGCTTGTAAGTTTGCATTGTAACGAAACCAACTTTGTTTTTCCAAATTTGAAAGAAACATGTGAAAATTGATGCTATTATAAATGACGAGTGAAATAGCATTAGTTTTTAAAACTAAACTGACATAGGATGAAAAGAGTTAGTTTTGGAACACTTTGAAATTAATTTTAGAACAACCTATTGAAGGATACTTATGAAATGCGTCTTCTAGGTCTTTTGTCCACAGCAAAAGCCTGAACTTTTCTTACAACTATTGTCACATTCGCAAATGCATGACTGATTTATTTTTTAAATTTATAACACTTAATCATTTCTGTAGACCATGCAATTACCAGTCTTTTGTTTTTTAACTTTGTTTTCAACAATTTGCAGATATTTGCAGACGGAAGCCCATTGGCTGAGCTGCATGGAAGCTTATCTCCCTTTGTGCAAAATGTATACGCCAGCACTGTAACTGTCATGTTTGTCACAACAGAGATAAATGCCAATGCACGTTTCCTTGCCAACGTAACAGTCGAACGAAGTAAGTAATTCCATATAACAGTTATTTCACTTCTGTTTCTGAGGCAGTGAGAACGTTTTTTCAAGGCCAGAAATCGAGATATGTTTGTAATTTAGTGTATGCTCGTCTAAACTGCGTTGAAGTTGTTCTGCATTTAGAATGCTGCTTTATTCGGGTATTAAGGTAATCGTTTACCTCTAAATACACATAAAAACTATCAATAAAGGTCATTGTTTTCTAGTGTTTTTTATATTATAATTTACTTGTTTAGGTGAAATCTGGACGCCGATTCAATGCGATGAAAGTAATATCACAATACAGTAAGAATTTCAACATGTTATTCTTGACTTCATTTATGCCCTTTAGTAAATAAATTTGGACCAAATCTGTATAGTGTATAAAGTTCCGCCACGACAAATTATTGTACGGATTTTATCCAGTCAGTTTGTTGCTTGGATTGCGTTCATCAGTACGACAGGGTTGAGTTGATATTGTCCCAAGCCTGGTACTGTTACGATTTTAGGATTGAGCAAAGGCTTTGGGAATGTCTGGGATATGAAGACAACGGGGTAGATCATCTCTACATTGCAGAAAGCAGAGATGTTGCGGTGGATCAAGTCAATCCAAAATGTCATGCAATAGGAGCTGACACAACTTTTAATTTCAACCTTACGACATGTTATGCGTTATTCGAGGTCAGTGAATTGTTTATGCCTGGCCTATCAAAGATATAATTTTTATACATTCTTTTGATCGAGTCAAGGTTTCACTTTGCACTAAAACAATTTGTTTTGCTTGTATCGTTTACATTTTCGACTTCTTACATCTTTAGCCAGTAAAATAAGTCAAAAACAGTCCCTCTTGTGGTTGATTTTATTGGTCTATCGCCAAAAAACCTTCTGTATTTTAAATGTATCTTTTACCATGTGAAACATCGCATATCGTACACATATATTTTGGTCCAAGTGTCAAACAACCATATGGCAAATATCATGTTTTTTTCTTTTGTTTTGTTTGTTAAAACTGGTATGGGGTTGTTTTTCGTTTTGATGTGCTTCGTTGTCAAGCTTATTCCTATGTTTTATAACGTTATGTTTGTGTACAGCAAGACGGTGGTATAATAACTGCCACTTTTAAAATTTGGAGTGTGGCGGAACAAGACACAAGCTTAGTCGTTCAACGATACACCACACATCACCTAACGGCAATTTGTCAGTACAACGACAGTCAACTTGTGAGCGCCGCTCAAATAATTCCCGTTATCGGGTAAGTTACATCAAGCCTACCGCTTGACAAGTCTCTCATGAATGGGGACAAGTGATATTTGGTGGCAAAGTTTTTATTTAATTTTTTGTTTTATTGCACATCGTATGTTTGGGTTAACTGTCTGGTTAGCGATGGCACCTTGTGTGGTTCTATAGTTCTAAACCGGTAAAAAAAACTTTTTTTTGTATTTGTTATAAAAGCGTTTGTGAACAAGGGATTTATAAATTGTTAACTAGCAGGGCAATGAAGATTTTGGTGGTTTATTTTCGGAGATCTCTCATCTATCATGGCTTGATGAGTCTGTTGCACATCTGAACCAACATTGATCACTGAATTATTTCTAGGCATGTAGGCTCAGCTCTCAATCCTGTTGCTGGAGAGTTTCAGACGTCGCTTACCCTTTACGACTTCAGCAACTATAGCATTCCTTTGCTGGAAAACGCACAGATTACTGTCCCGGACTACATATATGGCGAGGTCAGATTAGACAATTTACCGACAGGAGATGTAAACACCAAACTTCAGGTTTGTCCTTTAGAGAAATTTTTTAGCAAAGACCGATCTTAATTTTAAAAGGTCTAACCGGACAAAACACTTTTTTTAACTTCATATTATTTTTGCAACTTTGAAAAGCGGCATTTTTCGTTGGAGAATATAATAATATCCTGTTCAAAATTTTTCCTGCGTTTTTTTACAGCTTGATTTTTGCTGGGCAACACAAATGCAAAACGCAGACGATTTCCCGTCATACCCTATTGTGAGAGACGGGTGAGTGCTCTTTATTTCTACAATTTCTTTATAGCCTAACTGCATTCATAAAGGCCTGTCAAAAACCAAGCCATGCAAAATATATTATTAAGTCAAATACACATATAATCGAATGCTAACTATAAATCCTATTTTCCCACTTTAAACGCCAAAAGTTGAATATTATTCCTGTAGTCTCTAACATTAGTCGCGCAACTTTCCAGTTGTAAGGCAGCTGCGTTGGATGGAGAGCCGGAAGATTCAAAAGCCGTAATTAGGAACTACATGGCCAACTACGCTAGGTTCAAGTTCAGAATTTTCGCGTGGACAAACCTCACCGACAATGAGCAAACTGTCTACATACATTGCAACATGACGATTTGCCAGAACGTGACTGGAAACTGCGACGTGCTGGTAAATTATCATATTGTTTGGCTTCGGACACCAAAATGATGATAGGTTTACACGAGCTACCATCGAGTAAACCATGTTTTAGATGAAATATTATCACCTTTACCACACAGCAGGCCGTTGTTCTAGGTCTGACAAGTTCGATTTCGTTTCGTCTTCGATAAAACGTGTTAGAATGCTGCAGTAACTGTAAAATGCAACTGTGTGTATGCGGTTTCTTCGAATGTGCTATAAATTAGTTTATTTCCTGTTCCAGAATTGTGCAAAACGTAAGAGACGAAGTGTGGAATATACCGATTCGAAGCAATTGTCAATTGGACCATTTCATATCTTGCAAGGAAAGAACACTTTTCACAGTGGTAGGGATGTTTTGATAAAGTTATTCGACAAGTTTACGTGTGCAAAGTTGAAATCTATGTGACGCTATTTTTTTGTTTCAAGTTGCACATGAAGTACATGTGCCAGCTAAGGACGAAGTGAATTTAGATGACAACATCATCAATCTGTTTTCGCTTGCAATTTTACTGGTTGCAGTAATTGTATGTGGATGCTTCATATACAAGTGTCTGATGGACAAGCACCAGTATCAAAGTTTCATCTAGCTAAGGATCTTGTGCTGTCCCATATCTTATACTGTCAGTATATACAGAGTAGGGATTCAACTTATGAATAATGAAGTTGGGTTTAAACGTTTTTTACATTACCATGTAATTGAAATATAACTCTGAAAGAAATTTCTGTAAACACTGCTTTGCTTGTCAGCATATCGGCCAATGCCCATCAATTTGCAGCATATCAGGCCCCGGTAAAAACCATGACTGAAAGAAGTAGACAACTCTGTGTCATTACTCATTGCAACAACATATTTGTAAAAAATCATAATAACATCTACAAACTATAGTTTAAAAATATGATATGTGGGTGATAAAATCAAACTGTACCGATGATAACAATACAAAACTACCGATCATACAATCCTTTCCTGACTGGGTTTTTGAAGTATTGCAGCTTCTTGAGGGTTAGTTTTTAGAGAAGTGCAAACTTCAGCAAACAGTTTTTCCCATTCCCATTCAACATCCTGCTCTTCACGAACTTCTTTTTCGGAAGGTAGGTTTTTTATCAAAACTTTCATATCAATTCCTCCATCCAAGGTCCGAAATGCAGATTGATTCATAAGATCAACATCTAGTTCTCTGTAAAACAGTATGTTAAAACATGATTTAAAATTAACAACTTTAAAATAGCACATTACATTTAAAGTTGACAGGTAGCCTCAAAAGCATAAAAGCTATAAAATTCCAAATATTCAAGTGTATAAATAGAAAATTGGAACTTAAACATGGCTTAATTGAAAATAGAAACAATGTAAACCTTGGTTAAACCGAATTTAAATGGACAAACAAATTTGTCCTGATTAGACAAAGATTCAGCCGATACCATGATGATAGAATACCTCGAAAATAAAACAAAATACAAATCATCATTTGTATCTCCCATTTGATCTGGATTAGGCAAAGAGTAAGACCCGAGTTAACCAAATCTATACTAACCAAGGTTTACTATACAGTATTTATTTACATGAACTACAAAAAATGTGTTATGTGAGACTAATGCAGCATTGTTCTAACCTGAATGTAGCCATGTTATTTGATGCTACAGTAGGAGGAGCAGCCATTTCCTGCTGTAAATCATCTTCATGCAGTTCCTCCAAGTCGGGAATGACTTGGATTTCACTGCCTGAATCACTTATACTGTCTTGTTGCAATCTTGAATCAAAAATATCATCAGGTGTTGTACTTGCCATGTCCCATCCCATCTGTCGCCGAGATGGTCTGGGTGGCTGTGAATTTTGTGTAGTGGAAAGGTCATTTTCCTCGGCTGTGCCAGTAGATGGTTCCTCTATTGAAGGATGAGAAACACATATTAGTGATCATCAAGAATGTTAGGCAAATATTTTTAACATGCTTTGTCATATCCTTAAAACTTACAAATCAAAAATCATGGTTGCAGCAATGCCAACTCTTACAAAATTTCTTTTTACTTCAAACAATTTTTGTTAATTTTTTTTGTAAACAGTCCAATAAACAATATGAATACTGATGACCCACATTAGTTACCTACCTCTGAAATCATCATCCAAAAATATACCTTCAAATGATTCTGAAATAGAATTATCACTGTTTCCAACTGAACTAGACTGCACAGTTTACTTAATCTCAGTAAATGTATGTGTGCATATGTTGTACGGTTTCATGCAGTTCTGTACATGCAGATAAGCTGTCACTTGTGTTGTAGTATCCTAGCTCACATTTTTTTAACAAAACAAATAAATGCATTAAACTTAGAAAAGATTGCACCAGTTAAGATCAAGGCTGCTTGCATAGTAACAGAAAGTCAAGGTCAAAAGCGATAAGACCCAGGCTTTGAAAATTAGAAAATCATTATTTTATCTGGATCCACAAGCAAACTTACATAAACTGAAGCTAATTATTACTTCTGGATTGCAAGTTGGCAACTATTTGTGGCTAGGGTTGTATTGCAATGTGTACAGGCTTTTAAGTCTCTTTAATTAATAAAAAATATCCTTCACCTCACAACTTTAAACTTCCTTTAGGGTGTATGCACTTCTGAACCTGCAGAGCTGCAATCTGTTTTTATCAACTTTTGCTATTTTGATTTAGTAGCATGTATAAAATCATAACATATCGTACCATTTGTTGACTTCTCAGAAGCTTTGTGTCGTGCCCTTCTTCCCTTTTTAACTTTGGTTTTCTGAGCAGGGATGTCAAAATCAAAATCGTCGTCCATTGGTAAATCTAGTGAGACAACGAAGAAGTCCTTTTGAAAACAAGACTAGCGTGCATTTGTTGTTTAGGAATTTAGTTGCTAAATCGGATGATGTGATCGTAAAAACAGGCGATCAACATAGATATAATTACACGAAGAGTAAATTTCAACAAATAATTTTCCGTTTCTAATTTTGAAATACAGTGGTACAACTTTTGTTGTGACAAACGTTTAATGAACGATTGTTCTCGTAGCTTGTCGCAAATAGCGTGTTCTTAAGTTTACGATTTTAGCGCCAAAAGAACGTTGCAGTGGCCAATGGCCATTGCTGTTTGCTGCCTGCAGATGAGCTGTAGCCTGTATTTTCGACCAAACTCGTAAAATCAAGACATATGTTTGGTCGATTTTATTTTTTGCTGAATATATATTAATTAAGCTTTTTTAGTAAGAAGTTTAGTTTTTGGAGAAATGTTTTCGCATTTATTGAAATATGTGATTTTCCCAACATTAATCACAATGTCGTGTCACGCTGGCAGGTGTAACTTTGTAAAACAAATGTAAAACATTCAAACGAATTTTAAAAAGACCTGAAAACACTGGTGTATGTTGCGCCAGTGAATTGACAGGTTAAAATATTGATCACGTTTATTCACGCAAATAATTTACTAGACTTTACTCGGAACTGCTAGCGTTATGCTAGAACCTTCTGCAATGGCTTATTAAAGATATACCCGCAGAGCGGTTCCTCTAAAATGGCAAGGTGGGTAAGGTGGGTGATTCCCCTTTCAGGCGTGTGGACACGAAAAAGCTTGCTGTTTCGCTCGGTACCGCAAATACGGAAGATAATGCATTTGAATAGGGTAAAACTGGCAGTTTTTGTTATTACCATTGACAGTTAGTGCTATTGGGGTCAGGGGGGTGGGATTAGTAAGATAATTAAATTTTCAAAATACAGATACAAAAGAAGTACCAAGCGAACCAAGCAAACTAAGTAGTTTTTAAAGGCACCGGAACCTCCTCGTGCGACACACTTGAATGCACTATTAAACGGGGGAAGCACCCACCTTGCCCACCTTGCCATTTTAGAGGAACCCCAATATCTGTAAACATATTTCGTTTTACAATGTTTAGTGAGATACCATGCGGTATATAATCCCATACGTCGGTGTTCAGTGCCAACCTCCACTTGCCCTAATGCTAATACATTTCTAAGCTGTGTTTAGTTTTAGATCAATGTAAATTGCCACATCGGCATCACTAAGTTTTTTTGTATCGTTTGGCCAAGGCTAAATTCTGGAACAAATTTGCTTTATCCCACAATTCCAATCTTTCACTGACAGTAAGGGAGACATTTTTCTTTTTCACTTTGTTTTGTTTTTTTGCCCTGCAGCTTGTATATGCCATTTTGCTATGAAATGTTTGTTGGATTTGGATGACATTTTCGCAGCTGGTAGATATTGTCATGGAGATGTGCCATCTGTTTTGTTTGACCTCATAGGCCCATTGAGTTTCCCACTAGCCCCCCCAAAACGTGTAAATTATTAAAAAATGTTCAAAAAAAGTACTGAAATTTAAACAGTTTGTGTAACATGTCATTGTGGTGCATAAATTGCTGTGTTTTACCCTATATCTCCAGTGGTTACACACCGCCAGCCCCAGAAATGTGAACTGTTTCTTATTCTTCAACACACTCAGAACAAAAAGTTTCTGTGCGACTAGTGGTACAAGTAAAGTTAAATAAAACTTAAGCAAATGGGATTGGGAGGATGGGAGCTGTCACTAGCTAAGTGATGCAAAAAGCCTGTTGTGGATGCTATGCAGCTCTTCTAGGGATGACGTTTTTAACAATGTCTGAATTGGATGCCAAAATAATTCACTTTTGTTTGAGTCATTATGGTTAGTGTTTTAATCCGCTGGCCCCATAGCCCCAACCTTACACTGCTAGCCCCTAAAGTGGGTAAAACATAAGGTTTGTAGATGGGTGATAGTGTTTTTTAAAATTATTTTTCTAATCACCAACTCAACAGATTATATAAAACCTATTAAAACATCTGCTACAGTTTTGACATGTGTCTAGATAAATGCTTAATCTTCAACTTTGCAAGTGTAGACCCAGCTGTTTCTTTCTGTAGAAACAATCAGCCATAAAAAGCTTAGATAACTATGGAACCAAATTTATAAAGAAGTGAACATGGATGCCCCCCACCAAAAAAAAAAAAAATTCAAACTTGTTGTTTAAGGTAGGCTACCCCTGGAAAAAATCTCTGAGTGGTTTCTTAATTTAGGTCACCTCCCCACAATCTTGTTTTTTTACAAGAATTTTTTGCTGCTAAATTTTTATGCTTTATTGCAGTTTCTTCTGGGTATGTTGTCCTAGCATTTTTACCAACAGGGCTCTTGAGGATTTGGACAATAAAACCTTTTTTTATGCAACAATACAATAATCAAGTCGAAAGTATTTAAATGTATAGCCATGCTTCCAAAACAATGCATGAAATCTGTAGCAAAGGTATGTTGTTTGATAAAGTAATTTAAGATGTATACCTAATTAGGTAAAAGTGTAGGCAAATTACAATTACACAAACTCAAAAAGTTTGAACTACAAATACAATTGCAGGAAAAATAGTAATTATTTACATGTAGCTCAATTACCAAGATTGATCCAATTCTGATTCACAGTAATATTAACCTTCATCAATTAAACCCCATTTTTAAAGGGAAAATTAAAAAACAGGAAAAATTTGCACATATTTATTCAGTTGAAGTGAAACAAAAATTGAGTTGGTTGGCTGTGTAAAACATAGTCTGATACTGGTGGCTGGTAGAGCTGCTCAGGTCTTGGAACATGATGGGGCTGCAATAAAAATACTTTGTTATAGATGTATGCTACATGTCTAATTGATTTTATTGTTTATTCAAGCATTTTATTGAACAGAACATGCAGTAAAGCACATTTACCAATGGTTTGGAATTCTTTTTAGCAATGTCTTGAATTTCTGTGTAGATAACAAACAGTTGACAGGTTAAATGCTTTTGTTTGTATTTTTTACCAATTTAATAAATGTAAACATGTTAATTTTATATTTCATTGATTAAGTCAACAGATGATACAGCAGGTTTAGGGTAAAATATCAGAAAACACCTTTTTGTCGTTTGTGACTATGAAGCTGTTTCAAAATGACTTCAGCTCCTGGGCGAGCAAACTTTTTTCCCACCATTGAATAAAACCATTGAAAGGTAAGTTGCAAGTAAATCCTAAAAATAGTTGATTATTCTTGTGTTATTTTCAAAACAAACAATAATGTATCGAAAATATGTGAATGTTGCATAGAGTTGAAATGTAAAGCAAGATCTATTTTTAGAGAATTAATGTAAAAACTTGTCTTAGCTTTTCTGGCAAATGTAAACGTTGTAGGTGTTTACATTACCGTTTTTTGTCACAATAGATGCAGGACCATATTTTTGTGTTATCAGTTTCAAATCCACACACTTGATTTTTACAAATAAAACTTCCACAAAAACTGCATTGCACCTGAAATACAACAATTAGGTTTTGTAATGTATTTATTTTGTACCAGTTGTCATTTTCCAATGTGACAGTTTTGATACTATGTGATAAAAGGCACAAATAACAAGCTTTTTGGGTTTGTCTAAAACAGCAGCTAGATGTATTTTAATTATGGGTCTCTTTCTACGAAGGGGACACATATTTTTTTACATGGTAGATTTTCACACTTGATGCACTGACAAGTTTTTACCCCAGTTCACCCATTGGTTCACCCACAGCCCCCAAACGTGAAATTTTTATCCAACAATATATTAAACAAATAAGTCAACTAGAAGTGTTCTTCTTTGATCGTTAATACAATGCAAAGTATTTTAAAGCATTTTGTGACTTTAGTTTGGATTCACCCAATTTTTATCTTTTAACCCCAAATATTTAGTTTTTTGTTTATATGCCCTTTACCTCAGACATACTAATCCAAATATTTCTCATTGATTGTTTAGAAGTATTTAGCCTTACAGCTCCAAACACGTTTTAAACGCTGCCTGTTTTACCCCAAATGCAAAACGACCCCACGCGAGGAAGTGATTGACGAGTTTACGACACAAGCAGCGCAACACTCAGCGGTTGGTAACAGGCTGCTACACACATAAACAGGTGTTTCTTCGGTGTGTCTAGGCGGGCGATTCGCTAAATAAAATTAGACAACAATTTATGTCGTCGTTAAGTCCTACCATTTCTCTGCCGTATGGTCAGTATATTTCATTACTATGTAGTTGTCTGCTGTACACGCAACACCTCCCAAGATATATGAAGAGATTGCCATGTTTTATTACGGACGAATCCCAGCTGTTGATATTATACCATTGCTTGACGTGTTTGCGTAGTGTTAACCGAAATGCGTTTGCTAAACAACGCTTTAAAAAAACACGTTACAATAAATTTGCTCCCATTCATGTAAGCGTAGATTTGGTTGGTCAGAAAGCGCAGTGTTGTTGTTGAATTTATAGCGCATTACTGAAAACGCGTTCGAAAGGGTCGTTTAGAGTTTGTTGTGTGGTTTGCTGCGGCCTGGCCAAAGGTGACTGCAGGTCAAACTATTGGTAGGGGTGGCTATAGGATTTACATCACGCTTTTGACAATGATATTGCAATTGACATATTGTAAGAACTAATTTGGTTAGATTATAATGGAAATCTTTAATTTTTGTTTCAATTTTGTAAACTGATCACGTCCTTAAAACATCACTACTATTCAAAAATTGCGTATGTGTAAAGAATCCTTATGTTTGTGCTAGCAGAAAAAATTATGTTATGCATATATGTTTAGGGAACCCATATGTTTGTGCTAGCAGAAACAGTTATGTTATAAAATGCCGAGAAAATTAGGGACCCAATGTAATGTGGGCATTAAATATATATATCCAATGTGATCAAGGAAATGATGCATGTGGAAAACATCATTTAGGAGTGGTAGTGTATGTGGAATAAAAATATGGAGAACGCCACTTCTCAAGTTTACTACATGTCTGCTTGTTTTAACATTTTTGGTTGCTTTGCATGTCTGTGACTTACCCTTCGACAAAATACTAGTCCGAACTTACGGCCACACACATTACAAATCTTCTTTAGCTCTTCTTTACTTGCTTTCACTTCATACGCACGATCAACAAGTAATCCATTCAACGTTCTGTGTGACATGTAAAAAAAAATACTGCATCAAACATGAAGGCAAAGAAGAAATACTGTTGAAGGCTTGAATTGGGCGTTAGCTTCACACATAAATAGTGTATGTCACAAAAATGCTGAGAATTTAGTTGAGAATTGTATTCAAATTTGCCTTAATCGCTTGTATTTTGCTAATCTACTAGTGAAAGCCGATGTTTTGACCCAGATGAAAGTCACCTACTTTTAAAATTGAAAAATGGAAATACAGCGAGGCAGGTACAGCTACATCAGAGCTTCCCAAACTAGGGGCCCTTGGGTGGGTCGCGCAAAAAAGTTTTAGGGTCGCCAGTACACCAATTTCCCACAAATTGTCGTAATCTTCGGCTTTTTAAACGTTTAACTCGGCATAATGTTTAAAGTTTTCTAAATTGCCATGTTGAAACTGTGCAAAATAAATAGATATTTGATTTTGGTTTCTAGTAGTACCCCTTAAACAAATAGTTTGTTTTGAACTGCCTTTTAGTAAAACGTTACGCCCTGCAGAAAAATTTTAGAAATTTAAGAGGGACCAAAGCTACATCTATGCTCGTTATGAGGGACAACTTATAACGAGCATAGAGCATTCGTAATGCATGCGACATAAAAACGATTTAAAAAACAATAAAAAGGTTCGTATAGCTAGTGGATTATTTTACTTACTGGATTCTTTCTTTTTCTTTACTTCTTAGTTCGGCGTCGCGATTGATAACGTCAAGAATCGTTTTTTGTTCTTGCAGACTTAATTGATGCATTCGCAGGATTGTAAATGATGTGTAACACAAGGCTTAAGACACACCCTAACCACTATAGCAGCTTTCGAGTTTTTGTTGGAAAAGATCTATGTTCTTTGTTTAGGCACTACTGTCAAACTAACTAGAATCCATGGCCACTGCATAAAATCCATGAGCAATTTTAGTGTTAAACTTCATAACCATTTTTTCGCGTGATGTTATTTCATAACTCGTCTTCAAGGCAGTGATCAGCAGAACCAACTAAACTACATCTTTTGAACTGTACAAAAGTCTAGGTGGGCATATGGTTTGTAACGACGATTAACAACAAAAGGACGAAAGCAATTCAATAATAAACCTCCGAATAGTTGACTTTTGTGTGGCTTATTTGCTGCGTCCACACCATGACGTATTGACCAATGGCATTTTCGTGACCACGTGTAAACACTCCGGGTTGGGCGTTCGGAAATCTCTTTGTACAGTGGTATTGTGCAATTCTTTATGATTCACTATTCGCAAATTTAGTGGTTCTAATTCGAGCTGAACGTTTGTTGCGCAAAAAACTAAAATCTTACAAAATCTATTGTGCATAGCTTAATGTAATTTATGTATAACAGTGAAACTGTAGCACAGCAATTGACGGAGCTGGTCGCGCTGGTGGTATGTGGTGTCACATCATAAACAATTTTTTTACATTGCAAAACCGAAAACAGTTTGAACAACTTATTGTGACGTAGTCTACGAATCCATCACGTGCTTGACCATTACAGATAAAAGCGTACAATGAACCTTGTGAAATTCATGCATTAAAACTTGTCGATATATTGCATGGTGTCGCAAATTATTCTCCGCTTCCGTACGTTTGACAAATATTGTCGCACACCAATGCAA
>QXVZ01014720.1:1121-29622 GCA_008931825.1 Phallusia fumigata | reverse complement strand
AAAATATTTCACAGTTGTTGTGTTCAGCTCGTTTCCGAATAAGGTTTTCCGTAATTCGAACCATAATGCCAAATTCACTGTTAAAGAAAACGAACAAACTCTTTCACAACACAAATAACAACACCAACAAAACTTTCTATCTCCATTATGGAATTTTTGTTTTAGTCTGGTTTTAGGTTTAAAAATATTATGCGCATTTGAATTTATGTTTTTCTTTTATTGCTGTAACTTTTTAGCATAAAAATGAACTTATGTATTGATTGATTCCAGATCCTCTATAATGATTTCACTTTTTTGCCAGGTTCAACACTGCATTTGGGTGTTTGGGTGTTTGTATTTTCCAATCATGACTGTTGATTAGTTGCCAAATAACGCAAATCTTATAGATACCAAATCAACCTCGTATGCGGTCGTCTATTTAAAGTTTGCTAACAAACTGTCGCGAATTTATCAAAATCTGAACGACTTCGTCACGCATTTGATCACAGTCCGTCACACATTACTGATCTCGACAATAATTTTTGCAGCGTTTCTAATTTATTTTGTCTGCTACAAAAACGCACAAAAAACATCATGGTATGGTTCCAGTAAAACAAAAATCAAGCTGATTTACACAGTGGAAAAAAGTTTCTTCTTAATCCATAACATTACGTTACAAACTCAACTTGGCGACTACATGTCCGAGGTCTGCAAAAAATTTAAAAACAAGTTTGTGTATGTTAAGTGTATTTTGAATAAGGAATACACCACTCGCCCTTCCCAGCAAATATAACTGCAAAAGAGTATTTAATCTGCATATTTACAAGTGAATCATTAGCGTGTTTTTATTTAATTTCAACTTTGCGACCAACGCACAGGGGTGGTGGTAAAGTTGATCTCTGCTGCCATAACACGAAATGGAAGCACCAGGTCGCAGACATAAGCGGCAAGTTCTTTTTGCTGATTCACGCACCGATTCAAACAAACCAAACATCTGATCTCCAATCGCATAAACCCCAGGTGTCCAAACCGCACACTCGGAGTGAACCCAAATTTGGCTGCTGTCAAATCTGTGCTGAATTTGGATTGATGAGCTGTCAGCACAGGGTTTGCTGCAATGTGCTGATTCGATTCCGTGCCCAGGAAACTTGGTGCTATTGTGTTGTACATCTACTGTTGGCTCCATAAATACCATTGTATTTATCTTTGGTACATGAGGTGGTTTAATCAAGGTCTCCGGTGGTTGAGTTTTAAACCTGATTTTTCCGGTCACTCCAGGAATGTGAAACTTTTTTACACATGAGGAAGAATGACGTTTTCTATCTGACTCGAGCAAAATGTTGTCGATAGTATGCAACATGTGTAGTCGAGGAGATAATTCATGGATGGAATGAGTGGCATCAAGAACTGAAGCAGTATCTAATGTGCACAACAATTTTAAAAGTTTGNCATGGATGGAATGAGTGGCATCAAGAACTGAAGCATGATCTAATGTGCACAACAATTTTAAAAGTTTGAAAACTTTCAAAAGAAATCAAGTTACCAGTTGTTTTTGAAGTGTGTTGGCCAGATGGATGCCTGGAAGTTATGTAGCAAGTATTGTTATCAAAACAAACCTGAAAAACACATCCTGTGTTATGTATGTAATAAACACACCAATCCTACACCACACACTCACATTATTAAATGGAATAATTTTAAATATTTTTTAAAAAACAACAAGAATATACCTCAGAACTTGAATTTTTAGGATTTTCTGTCTGTTTCCCATCCAAACTTTTGTAGTGAGTGTCAAATAATTTAGCTGCTGCATCATATCTGTCCATTACATCACGGTAAGTTGGTCTATAGGGTCCATACAAGTCCCCAATTCCTGGAAACAAATTTCCTGGCAAGTCACACAATGCACATAAAACCACATCAGATGGAAAAGATTGTTTGATAGCAGCCAAGCTCACAAAATTTTGATTTTGTGTCTGAACCATGTGGTGAAGTTTTTCGTTATTCAAGTGTTGAGAAATCTCATTTGCTACCGAAATAGACAAATTTGTTTGGTTGTTCTTACTGCTTAAGGGTGATGAGTTTTTATCTGCTGTTTTCTGTTTCCGCAATCGTTTTGATTTCACTTGATGTGTTCTGCTTATTTGTTCTGTTTCTTTTAAATGCTTTTTGAGGGAAGAATTTTGCGCATCTGGTGTTTTTCCATGGACTGATACAATGTCACCTTTTTCTTTCAACACTGACTTTCTGTTTTTCTGTCTTGACTTTTTCTTGCTACGTTTTTCAGATTTCTTTTTGATTCCACAGTTTGCCAAAGATGTAAACGGGGTCACAACCGCTAGTTTTGCTGTGTCAGCGACATCAGTATTGTTCGCCTCGTCAGAACTTCTCATCTTTACTTTAGAATATTACACCAGCATTTTCTGCGTTATAAGTTACTCCAATGTTGTATTGTTTACCAGGAAAACCGAAAAAGCTTTTGCACTGGTCTGTTTATAATTTTTTTGTGCCTGCTAGAAATCACCACCTCATTTGATACAACTGTCATGCCGCAA
The DNA here is from genome assembly GCA_008931825.1 of Phallusia fumigata. NCBI lineage: Eukaryota > Metazoa > Chordata > Ascidiacea > Phlebobranchia > Ascidiidae > Phallusia > Phallusia fumigata. The sequence continues at coordinate 27,088 of QXVZ01014720.1, read as the reverse complement.
AACAATGGTTACAGTCGCGGCAAACTTTCACTTTCTCGCAAAAAAACATGTGATCAATCATCCATGACAGTGTTCATTTATGCGTAAAAAGGAGTACCAAAAAGTTTTGCCAATATTTTGAAAGCGACCAGACCATCCAAAAACAACTATGGTTGAGATTCATACTTACTAATGCCTTGTCAGAAATGTTTGTGGAAAATGGTTCGTNCCTGCTAGAAATCATCACCTCATTTGATACAACTGTCATGCCGCAAAACAATGGTTACAGTCGTGGCAAACTTTCACTTTCTCGCAAAAAAACATGTGATCAATCATCCATGACAGTGTTCATTTATGCGTAAAAAAGTACCAAAAAGTTTTGCCAATATTTTAAAAGCGACCAGACCATCCAAAAACAACTATGGTTGAGATTCATACTTCCTAATGCCTTGCCCATTTTGGGTTTGTACTGTGACCATTTCGGAATACGAAATCAACGTACTTTTATTTCTGCAATTTTTTCTTCGCTTTGGGAAGCGTGACAAATAAATATCGTATGTATGTATGTTTGTGAAGAAGCGAGGCGGCGACTAAAATCAAAACAGCGCTTTTAAAGTTTCAAACCTTGAACGTTGCATCCAAACCGCAGAATCGTCAGCTCGAACTTGTTAAACCTTTACCTGGCAGACTTGATGCAGACAGTTGTCAGAAATGTTTGTGGAAAATGGTTCGTGCGGTCCGAACACGCTTGCAACATGGCGGTCCGCTCAAATTTGACCACAAGTAATTCAACAAATTATGTAGAAAGCACAGGATTTCAGGAGTTACTTTCACATTGTATTTACAAAATAAACTTTTTAGAAGTAAAAGTTTACATGATCAAAGGAAGTGCTAATGCGAAAAGCGCATTGACAACAACTTCACAATTCGCAGCGCGATTCAACAAACCCTATCAAATGTGACGAATAGAAATCAAATCAAAACTGGTCCTTGCTGAGTTTCGATTTCTTCATCTCAAAGGTCGTCGTATGTCCATCGGGGGTATTGGGGGTAAATCGTGACGTATCATGGGTCCAGGGGGCATTCGGGGACCTAGTATAGGAGGGCGGTCATCGTGGGGGTAAGGGAATCTCCCCATTTGCCTTGGTGGGGAAAATCTTCGGTTTAGGGGTGGGGAGCGTGGGGGTCTTACGGGGTCAAAACCGGGACGTATTGGGGGTCGGTAAAAATCAAAGGTGGGGCTGTATCGACGAAGTGGGGGGCTGCGACCGTGAAATGGGGGTCTTGTGGAGTAAGGGGGTGAATAACGTGGGTGTTGAGGGAAATGTGGGGTCATATATGGATGAGGAGGGGAATACCGGGGGCGATATCCGGGTACATCATTGCGTGGAACAAATCCTCGGTCACCTGGGGCAGGTTTGTCGATTTCTCGTGGCCCGAGCGCGTACGGATCCCTAAACATACAAAACTACGTTACAACGCAACTAGTTTATTGCAACTAAACAAATTCAAAGCAGAACGAAACACAGTGGAACATAGAAACCCAGGAACAAATTCTTGCATAGGAAGTAAATCTTTTCACGACCTGTAGCGGGGAGCCATCTGCGGCATAAACACTGGTTCCACTTTCACTCCCCTCTTCTCACCATCCAACTGTGAAAGAAATCAGCTTGAAACTTTACATGGAATCGAGAACTGTGCGTTCCAGTCACTCACCCGTAACGAGCGTTCGTCCGGTGACGTCATGAAGGGTCTTCGTTGGGTCGCGGGCGACAAACTTGATCTACGAAAATATCAAGGAATTATGGTTGGATTCTGATCGGTTGGTTTAGGTTGTTCAACAACTACGCATTCGTCAGGTTGGGGGTCCAAATCCCGACAGCTTAGCAGAAATTAGATTGGTGGCTCTCAGTCGCAAAATCTGTCAATCAATATTTTTGTGCCTAGTGCAGTTAGCATTAAAACACTTATTGGGGTCTGTGGGTTTTTTGTCGATTCAGCTAAAGATTTAAACTAGAGTCACTAAAGAAAAATCAAACTTCCACTTTTTTAAATAAGGCTAATATCAAAGCTACATATGTTCACCTACAGTGGCTTTAAATTGTTTCCCAAGCATAACGCATTTTGTCTCTTCTGATGCCAATCTCTCATGCGCAAAAATTTGAAACCTTGAACTTATAAAAAGTTACCTGAAAAAATCTGATGATGTCACGTGTCGTTCATCACGTGATTCGACTGGGGGAGATTCGTCGCGAAGTTTCGATTTTTGTCGTTTGTGTTTTTTACTTCTTTTCTTTCTTCTTTTCTTACGAGATCTAAAAAAGATGATTCTTAGTCGCATCGCAAATCGACCCTGAACGCGAACAAGCAACAAAAATTGACTGTCGACATTTCTTTCCTACAGCGCTTGTTACATGCGTGACTTTGCACGCTTGAAGCGGGTACCCTAACCAGCTTCGTGTAGTGAACCGACGTGAATGTAGCACACACGCAAATTATCGCCAGCTCACCTGGATCTATGAACCTCTTCTTCTTCGCTCTCGATTTCCCGCTGTGACTCGGCACTGGACTGGACCTGGCCGCTGTCATCACTGCTATCGACACTGCTGCTTCTGTGACGTCGTCTATGATGACGTTTGTGTCGTTTCTTCCGTTCCACAGTAACCTGCTGCACAAGTTTGTTCAGTGATGCGTTGCTGTTTGTTTGGGAGAAAATATTCAAGTAAAATTGTTTTAGACTTTTACATTTACTAAAATTATTTAGATTTCCAATAATTAAGAAAACAAAATGGGCGCTTTATAGAACAAGGGTTGGAAAGCTAAATTAGGGATGAAACTGATAGGAATGCTAACAAAATTATGTGGTGGAAATTCACACAACATAGAAAAGTTTTAAACCTCCTTCAAATTTTCATCAGACTGATTCTTCACTTCATCGAGAATTACAACTTCTTCGTACTCTGGTTAAAAGCATGGGTAGAATATTAGAGAGCTAACCCTACTGCTGGTTTGTAGCAAAGCAAGTTTTCTAAAAATTAAAAAAAAAACTTGTGTTTAACTGTTCACCTTGTTCTTGATTCTCAATGACGCATTCTTCAACAAAAATACTTTCCTCCTGTACAACTTCAACTTCCTGTACCTGAAGTTTTTACATAAACATTTTAACTGGTGACATGCTGGCATAGTTTCTGAATGTGCAATGTGGGTGGTTCAAACCTAAACCTTGCATTTTGTAATTTTGTTGAACCAGCTTGGTGGTGGTGACTGCGATGAACCCATTCAGTATCTGCCGTCCATCGCAAAAAAACATACAAGCTCACTCACACTTTCATCAAAAACCTCGTTCACATCAATTATCCGAGTTACTTCTTCAAAATCTTCATAATTCTGACTTGACTGATGTTCAGAATCCACTTCGACATTGTTCTCTTCAGAACTGATGAACTTCACCATCCCATTTCTAACAAAATATCATTTTACCATGCAATTTTTTTCACTAAACAATTCCCACGTATTGCCATGAATGATAAAAACATCTTTAGTAGCAAGTTTTTACAGCAAATTATAATTGAAAAACTTACAACATAAATGGCAAACCAACACCTCTTTGTCAGGCAATTATATTTTAGGTATTTTTGGAGACAGAGTAATCATTTTGTATTTTGTTAAAATTGAAACCTACTCATTGTGGCTTGCATTTGAATCTTCTTCAGAATGCTGTGCGACGTTATCTGGGTCAGATTCTAAACTGGAATCCTAAAATTTAAAAACATGGGTTGAAAAAAAACTGCCAGATATCACATTTCAGGCATCAATATATGTCGCAATTGTTTGTAACTTGTGCAAACCATTCGTTAAAAACCCACGTTGTTATCTGATTTGTAAAAACTTTCAGATTCTTCTGTTCCAGGACTTTCAGCAAGATTTTCACAATTTTCCGCTTTATCTTGACTGCTAATGACCTCCTCTGGAGTTTTTGGTCCTGCTCAATAAATTCCGTAAATACTTCAAAGAGTTGTTTTAACTCTAAACCCACCTGCTCTTGTGTTGGTTTCCTGATCCGAAGTTTCACTTTCATCTGTGAAAGCTTCGATATGAGCAGGGTCTATCGAGGGAGATGTCCCTGCTTTTACATGTAAAAATCATATTTGTGATTGTATGAATTTTGTTGTTGACAAAATATATATTGAAGATAAAACATAGATTTTCTTGTATTTTGAGAGCTAAAAGTTTATTCCACAAAGTCAAACAAATTAACCTATATGTGATGCTTCCTGGGATTCTTCATCTGCAACTTTCTTTTCTCTGTCATAAGAAAATAAATATTTCGGTTACATCCGTTGTTTGTGAAACCTGTCAGCAAGAGAGCTTTAGCAAGAACACAAAAACAAGTTGGAAAATAAAACAAGATACAACTCACGAAAGTAAAGTTTGTATGTTGGAACCCATCAATGATTGAATCAAACTTCGAAGGGTGTTGGCTGCACTTTCTGGAATAACGGGGGTCTAAAATACATGGCTAAAAATAGATTTTGCTGCTGTATTTTACTTGGATATTAAATATGTTTGCTTAAAACAAAATAGGCTTAGTTCGTTTTGTCAGAGGTTGGTGTGTGGCAGCTGTTACACACACTATCAAAATAAGACAGACAATTTTGCAACCTCTTCCTGTTTTGTTTCATTCTCAGTTGTGTCTGGTAAATCCTCAGTATTTGCTTCAGCAATTCCATCATGTAGTTTTTCTTCATTTAGTATTTCAGGTAGTTCCCCTTCTTGAACAAGGGGGGGCGGCATGGGTGGTTGGGGGGAATTCTTTTCTCTCTGCTCAGTTGTCTGAAATTGTTCACTCAGTAAAATATTTTGGACGTTATTAATTATTTTGTTTTACCTCCTCCATATCTTCAACGGTTTGATTTTCCTCAACTTGCGGCAGATATTCCTTGACACAAAATTTTTTTTACCACACATAAATTCCATTTTAGGGCAAAATCAAAACTAACTTTTAATTTCTATTGATTATAATCAACAGACATATCCAACTTTAGAAGCAAAATACCTTTTTTAATTCTTCCCGATTTTCTGCAATAAAGTCAGAAATCTTGGGCAAAAATTGTGTGTACATTTTTGCGTCGACAACTTGATGAAGAATGTGTTCAATTCCAGTGTTTAACATCCCTGATCTGTTGCAGGAAGTTTGTGTCATTCAAAATTGTTATTATTATTTTGTGTCAATTTCCTATGACATTGTTTTAAGTACTTGCAGCATGGTTCGAGTTTATAACAATGAAAACACAAAGGCATGTGACATACACAATGAACATCGTCGATACATTACCGGCCTTTTTCAATGAACAAATCTATTTTATGTGACAGGATTCCCAAACAACTTACTGCATAACCGAAGCTCTCACTTTCGCACGCAACTGATTTTTATTTAGTGATGGTGTCCACACTTCAGTTGAAAGAAGAGCGTTGACATAGTTTTCAACCCTTTGCTTTAAGTTTTGGAATGCTGGCTATATAAAATATGAATCCACTATGTAATATGGAAAACTAAAATTAAAGGCCTGCATAACATCAAAACACAAGTATTGTTTACACAAATACAACAAGTAATTCCTCATAGCACATTTCAACAAGAATGAGTGTCAATATATCAAGAATGGTAGCAAGAGAATTAAAGTTGAGTATATTGCACATTTGTGGGGTCCATTCGGAGTTATTACAATAAAATTATTGGTAATCTTTTAGAAAATAATTATTTGGTACACTTTATCTGAGTTTGGAAAAGTACCAAAGCACAGGATTAAACCCCAGCATTAGGATGACTATAAACTAAAAATACAACATTGTGACAATCCAAGTTGGCCAATTACCTTGGTATCGATATCAGCTAGGCAATCTCGTCTCATTTCATCAAACATTCCATTAGTTTTGATTTTCTGAACAATTCCTTCCACCAGCTCAGGACTTGGTTCAATAATGTTCGACATTTTTAGTTGTTTGTCTTCAATTTTGATGAAATTAAATTTGTCGCATTTTTATTGCCCTGCATAAACAAATATTTTTTGAATAGGAGATTATATTCTGCTGAACTATACACAACTGAGTTTTGTTTAAACTATCTCAACTATGTGATATAAATATTCTGCCTGTGTTGATTATTGTCAGTCCTATAAAAACAATTTTTGTTATGCGTTGGACAAGCTGAACACTCCACCAACCTTTTAAACTCTGTTTGTCGCAAAATTTCAAACCAAAACCCTACATAAATATAACAAGACCTGAAAATAACTCAGCACTCAAAACGGCAACTTGGGGCAACATTCCAGCATGGTTTGGGGGCCGTGTGTTTCATTTATACACTAACCATTTTAACGAAAAAGCCTGTATAAAGGCCCATTCCATTGCATGAACCGCATTTCGAAATATTTAACACGCAATAGTTCGGAAACGTCGTTAATCTATCATAGGGATAGGAGCAGATTCACTCTAAAGCTTGTTCCAATAGATTTTTTGTATCTATTGGCTAACGAGCACACCTGTACTTATAAACTTTTTGTTTGAACTTTTAAACAAAACCTTTCCAGCAGAAATCTGTCGAACAAGGGACGTCCCCTTTGAAATTTAAACATTTTTGAACGAAAAATTATTATCCGCTGAACTGTTCAGTGCTTCCAATATTTTTTCAATGAAGTAAAAAGACAATCAGAAATTCTTACTTACAAACCTATCTACAGAATAATATTTTATCACTACAAAAGGATGTGGACTGATCTTTACGATGAATACATAAAAAAGAGAAATAAAACTAATAAGGTTTGTCGTCCATTTTCGTAGTTGAAAACAACTAAACGCCTTCTACACCGACTATCCAGGTCAATTAGCATATTTTAGCATGCCAAATTAACACATTCAAATATTTACTCAATTCGTACCTACTGCCAACCTTTTCGTCCCCTGAAATGTTCTATTTTCCGTAAAATTTAAAATGAAAAAATAGGAGCACATAAGTTGGCGAAGCAGCCAAGCACTTGGCCTAATGGTCCTCGGCGCTTGACCGTAAGTCCCTAATCTGTGCCCAAGTTGTCCGGTTGCGGGTTCGCATCCCGTAAAATGAAAAGAAAAAGAATAAAACCCCGAACTTTGCGCATGCAAATGCCGCAAGACAAGCTGTTTTGGATTCCAATAAAACTTTCAGCACCTGAAGCACCAAGAAAGTTTGAAGGCGACTGTTGGGGCAACTGCGAGTCGCAATATGAACGTTATCGCAAGCAGTCGAGACTCGGAGGTCGACGAAAACAAATTTTGAAACACTACGCATATTTTTTTGTATCGATTGCGCGAAGCGTCGAGCGACGCTCGTGTCGTGAATCTCAATCAGTGTGCTGATTTCCGTGCGGACGTCGCAGTTAGTGGATTTAACGCAACGCATGTTGCTTCACAAAGTGTAAACTGTTTGTGTCGGTTAACCAGCTGTTCATTTAGCGACAGAACTTAGGTGTTTTTTATCCAATAAAGCAATTTTGTAGTGAACATAATCTTACAAGACTTTATTTGGGGGACAGAATTTTTGCTTGTATGCCCTTAACAAATTCTGTTTGTGTGCTTGATAACAAGATAAAAACCCCAACTATGTAGTATTGTCACTTTCAGACAAACAGAAAAACCAAAAAAATGTGCTGGTATAACCCAACTGTCTGGTGTTGAGACAAGAAATATGAAATAGTGAAAAAAAAAACGAATTTAGAAGTCACAAAAACAGCTTGGTGTCTGCATAGCAGAGAAGTCTTTCATTGAGGTGCATACAGTATGGCTGCAAAGAAAAAAGTCAACTAGTAAAATAAATTTGACTTTTCATGTTTCAGAATGCTTCACTTGGCAAAATCTCCAGTTCTGTCTCAAGCAACAAAAAGTTGGAAACTTATGTTTAGCGAGGTGAAGCAATCTTTTTTAATTGATTTTTTGTATTTATTCCTTGCTCTGCCAAAGTTGAATTTGTATTATTGAGATTAGACTAATGTAGTTTTGTTTAACAAATCCAACTTCACCAATAGTTTTGATTATTTGTGTTTTCAGGTATTTTGTTGCCAAGTTCGACCAGACCCATTATTTGCTGCGACACATAATCAGGGTTACCAAACATTTGGAGCAAAACGGCAAGATGAAAATTCTACCCAAGGTTTTATGGATAACAATTGCTGGTTATGTGTTAGCTTGTGGTATTGTCAATTGTTTTTTTGCAGACAATGATGTTGCAGTCGACAATCGTAAAGATAGCAGTGAGAGGGCCATTGTTACATCACCAACAAGACCTACTACTTTGGTTGGAATTTCATGTCACAGTCCAGCAACCCCGCTTGAGCAAGCAAGGCGTATGATTCAACCATGGAGTATATGTCACTTAATAACGTTTTTGAAACTAAACATTTTTTTGCAGAAACAATTTTAAGCCAACCATCAGCAGTTGATATTAAATCTCCACTTCTCTCCCCCAAACCATCATTAAAGACAGCTGTTTGCAGTTTGTCCAGTTCGCCTGTAAGTGAAATAACGAAATTGGAATCTCCAGCACTTGGAAAAAAGACAACGATAAAGGTTGAAGAGGAGGCAATTACCCCACCTAGTGAGCTATTATCACAATGTTCAACAAGCGGAATTTCAAGTGGAATTATGTCGCAACCTTCTTCAATGGAGTTTAGTGAAGGTAAATTTTCCATGGCAAATATTTACTATGATGCATGAACAAACTTTTGCTATCATAGATACACTTGATGACAAGCAAGAAGAAGAATCCAAGAAAGACAATGTGGAGATTATAAAGGAAGCTGAGGGTATGTTAAATCTTGGTAATTTTTGTCATCTCACAGTCATTGTCCTGAAAGCAAAACATCGGCACCTTCTTGTTACAGTTGAAACAAAGAAAATTGAAGAGGAGATTCCAAAACTTAAACGACCATCTGTGTTGGGTGAAAATACTTTGGAATGTACAACAAAGCTGTCAAAGCTTTTTTAATGGGGGCTAATGTGTCGTTAAATAAAGACAATGAAATCTTTTGCGTGAAGTCGCAAGTCGCTTTAATTCGAAGATTAATCCAAACTTTGGTGGGCCATATATTCAACACAATTTGAAACATAGCCGCGGGCCATGTGGAATGCTGTTGCGGGCTACATTAAGCCTACCAGTCGCACTTTGGATACCCCTGATGTACCATGAAAAAGTCCAGCATGCTTTGGTAGCCTAAGTTTGTCATCTTAATCAAATGTTGACTTAATATTTGTAGGTCCCCTGAAAGTTGAAACTCACACTGAAGAAGAATTGCTGAAGTCAGTTTTGGAGTGTGTGGAGCCAACTGATGTTATGGTCCATATCAGTCTCTATCAGAACAGAGTAACACCATTGCTCGCAGTTGCATGTGTTCATCAAATACTTTTAAAAGCACTGGCAAAGTTTCCGCGAAACTCAACTCAGTATAATGCGGTACGTCATGACAAACTTATTTTTTGCTATGTAAGCACAATGACAAAATTCTTGTCGTGCAGCTTTGTGGAGAAGTTTTAACCAATCGGATTTTCCGCGACCTAATCAGCTTGATTGAGGATAGCGCAAAATCTCTCAACAACTTTTCACTTCTTACAATTTCATCTGATTTGTTGTATCTGAGACTGACACTAAAGAAACCAACAATTTCAACTCTACTGTCCTATGTTGACTTTGAAAGCATGAATTTGGAGGGTAGGTTGCATTGGTGTTTGGGTTTTCAAAACTTTACATACCAGCTTTGTTTCTGTGCAGAACTCCGGTTACTTGCCATGTGTCTCCACACACCCAACATCCCACTGATCAATTCTGAATACATGTACAATGTGTCAGCTTCCGTAGCAACAAGATACATTGACCACATCACTGATTTGTACACACTGCTTAATATTATGAAATGTTTTGGAAGGTATCTAATGTTTTCTTTTTAATATGAAAACTAATAGCTACTGCTGTAAAATCAGCTTGATGAAAAATCCCCAAAATCCAAAATGTAAGGTATTTACCAGTCGAAGATTGTAGTTTCTGTTGAAACCTAAGTATACCTTGATGCTGCAGTTAAATTTTGCAGTTGGCTCTGAAGGTAACCTTATTAATTATTATTTTAAAATATAAATGCATTATGTAGGTATTTTACTAAAGCAACCAAGCGCCAGTGTGAGTCGAGGGTTGCTTGTTTGTCCAAGGAATTAAAGGAACGATACCCAGATGGTCGTATAATGGCCGCCCATATGTTTGATGCATTTTACCGCATGGAACATGCGCCGATGCGACAGCTCCTGCAAGAGGGGAGCAATGCTATTGTGCGCGGTGACATTCCATTACAACCACAGGTATCCCTTTAGTTGGATGGACGTTATTTAGTTGTTTTAAACTTCTGTTTACACATTGCTCTAACTTAAACATGCACTTAACCAAACATTGTCAAAAAACAGTTTCTGGTTGCCAAAAATTGATTCTCATGCCAGCTGGCAAAATTGGGTTGTTTCAATACTAGAGGCAAAAATTGTTTGATGTTGCAACAAATAGATTGAGTTGGCAAAGATGTTTGATTGTTAAGATCAGTGAGTTGGCCCAACTCAACCAAAGTGACTAACAGACCCAGTAGGGAAAGAATTATTGATCTGAGAAAGTCTGTAGGCTGATTAAAATATTGATTGCCACACATCTTGAAAATGTAAAATGCTTCTTTGGGACTTTCTGTTCTCATGGTTGGTTTAAATTTAATGTGTTAAATGTATAAATACCCTAAAACTCCAAAACATGCCTTACTGTTTGAAATTCATAACATTATTTTGGATTACTAGAAATTAAAAAAAATTCTGGTCACAAAACTGTTTGCTGTCAACATTTTTTGAGGGGCAAGTGCAGTAAGAAGATTTAGGCCAAGTGTTCTCTCCCTTGAACAACAGATGTTTCGCCTCATGTTATGAATAATTCAGGGTAGACAAGTCGATGCGATGACGTCATCTACCCTTGCATCTCCTGTGCAGTATTTTCCCTTTCTCTGTCTCGGTTTAATGTGAAGGAAAATTGAGTTATTTATTGTTTTGCTAATGGTCTATGCTTGAAGTATACATTGAAAGCTTTATTCCATCAAAAACCGAATGACGATTTAAAACTAAGATAACAGAAACTAAAATAAAAAATTACAAAAATTCTAAGTTTGTACAAAGACAAAGTAGAATAAAAGAAAGAATATTATCATAGCAACATATGTGTAATGTGAGGAATTCTTCACTTGTATGTTTACTTGTACAAATGTCATATTCCTGGATTGTATGAGAGTAACAGGTTTTTATGCTTGGGTTTTACTTAGATTTATTTTTTAAACAAAACTGGTTACTTTTCTCATGTCAATGATACAAGATTTATGAAACGTGATTGTGGAACAACCCTAGAGAATAACATTTTTTGTTTTCGTCACAGGATGTGTCAGCAATCCTGCGTTACTTTGTCAAGTTTGGATACACAATTGATGGCAACAAGCTACTGGATAAACTAAGTGGTGCAATATTTGACCGGCTACCCCATGAACTTGCCTCTCAGTTTACAACCAACATCAAATGGCTCACTGTCTTTTATTACTACAATGAGGAGTTGCTTGATGTTTTTGTGGACAAAGTTCTGAAACATATTTCAGTCTTGGATTTTGTTGCACTCAGTGATGTACTTGATGCTTTGGCACAGGTAAATTTCCCCAAAAGTATCCATTGATATCCTGTAATAAGAATGCTTCTGTGTTTTTTTCTGGATATTTATTACATGTATTTATATTATCCAGGTATATTATGTCCCGAAGAATGCTGATGAGTTTTTTGATTGTATTTACTCAAACATGTTGGACAAGTTGCCCACTCTAAACACAAGTCATGTCCACAATGCAGGGAGGAAGCTTGTTTTAACTGCATATCATTTTGCTGTCTTTGGCCGATACCCCAAAGAGTTGTTAGAAATAGCTTTGAACAAACAGGTCAGTTTTGCCAAGAAAAAGCACCAAGCATGATTTCCAACAAAATTAGGTAGAAAATGCCCAGAGAGGGATTTTAGATCATAAAAATCATGTCTAAGAGCTATTTTTTAGTCCAAGGGTGATTTAGAATTGCTCTGATTTACTAACCATTGTCAACTGTAGTTTGCCAACCCAAGAAGTGGTTCACGCTTTTTCATGCGGGATTTGTGTAAAGCTGTAAGCATTGAGAGACCAGACCTCCTACCAGCATGGATTCCAGAAGACCTGATCATGGATCTCACTGCCCCGAAGACATATGCCTTTGAAAAGGTGGAAAGAAAATATGTGTTTTTCACTTTTTTCAATCTGGGATTTGTTTAAACAGCAAAATCACTGCTTGCATAACATTTGATTTGCTTGGATGACACACCACCCAAAACACAAAGAAAAAAATTTACACAAAAACTACCTACACCACAAACTAAATGCACAAGCCCAAATAAAAACGGATTCATGTCCTAACTTTTGTGTATGAAAGCATTTTTTTGTAGTCCGTCTTCGCCTAACACTTGTTTCTCCATTTACATCAAGTTAATTTTTTATGTGCAGAGTGTTCAACATGTGTTAGAGACAGTGGCTGGTGGACGGGAATATTTCTCATTTATTTCTTCACCACTGCGAAGTTTTCCTTTGTTTCTTCTAAGAGCGAGATTGGATGGTTCATTGCTGCCCTTGCAGCCCCACCCAACATTCATCCCCCCGCACATGCACCAGCAGGTAAATCTTAATAACACCAGCAAGCTCAACACTTTAAGTGAAACAAAAATATGTAGCCCGTGAAAATGTTTTGATTGAGATAAACTTAGAAATATCATTAGCAGATCTTCTCAGATTCTGTCAGTGGGTCTAAAAACTTATGTCCACACAAAAATTTAAAAACACAAAACAGATCTTGGCAGTGGTGATAATGCATAGTAACAAGTGAAAATGAGTTGAGTTTATTTCGCTTGGTGAAAGAAAAAATAGCGACACAATATCACTAAATCAATCACCAGGCCGTTTGTATATACAACAGTTTGCAATTTTATTGGCAGATGGTTACTGAGCATGAACAAATGGTTGTTGTCTAAAGTTTTGTAATGGATGTTTATTTTGTATTTTATTGCCCCTTTTTTTGTTCAAGGTGCAAAACATTGCAGTGGTCCCACTTCCACGCTCGAGGTTCTGCATTGGTTCACGACATGCCACTGGAAAAACAAGATTGGTATTACGACTTCTTCGGGCACAGGGAGCTCGGGTTGTTACAATTCCACACTTTAACTGGGACGGACTTCCAAATCATCAACAAGCTGATATTTTGCAATCAAAAATTTTCGAACAAAAAACTGACGATTCAATACAATAAACTTTGTTGCTAGTCAGTTAAACTCACGATTTTGGTGCTAAATTGGGTGGAAGATATATTAATGTTACAATTATTGCATTGTTGCATGTTTGTGTTGTAGCAATTGTGATAAATATGAATTTAATATATCTTTGGGTTTAGAAGTAAGTTTGTAAACATCGACAAAGTTCTAAAAACATTTCTTGTTGAAACTGTTCAATATGCACTGATGAGCGTTGATATTGTTACCTTATATTTTGTGAAACTATTTAAGTACTTGATCTATTTGCGTGGTTGTCGTCTTTTTGTCGTCATCACTGTTACATCTTGAATAAATCTTGTTACAGCATGAAAACATCAAGAAAATGAATATTTTTCACTTTATTTAGAATAAGAATTGCAAATTTTTACAACAAAACAATAAACTAAAATACATTTTCCACAAACAAATGAGATTACACAAAACTTGCAAGTGAGCTCCTGAAGGTAAACGCACCATGCATCTCACATGCAAAATGTCAACTATGGAAGCAAAACCTGGAACACTGAAATGTTAACACAATTCCACAGAGAACTGCAAAAACTCTTGGCATGAAACCTTATTTTGATGTTGCATGTATTGCACAAGGACGGAAATATGCCACAAATGTTTGAGGTAACATCATGGCAGAATTTGCTTTAAATAAGTCTTTTGATCTGGCGTTAAATATTCAGGAAACATGATATCAAAGTTCACGATAAGATCCCCTCGTCTGTGGGGTTGTTTTGGAAGCGGCAGACCCTCCCCTCGAATTCTCTTTGATGAACCAGGTTTAATAACTTCTGTGGAGGGGAGCGACATTAGATGATTCTCCTCGATGTTGGGAATCATTGCCGTAAAACCTGTCAACGCTTCCTTTAATGTTATTTTTTTGGTGTAAATGACGTTGCTTCCATCCCGTTTAAATGTACTATGCGGAGCATCTTTGATTGTAAATATAATATCAGCTGGTAATGCATTGGGTTTCTCGTCACCTTCTTTAGGAAATGTTATCTTTGTTCCTTCTTTCCATCCCTTCTTGACGTCAATTGTTAATATTTTATCTTCGTTTCTCATTGAACCATCAGGGTTAAGTCTTTTCCTAGTGATTTTAAGTCGCTTGGTGGCGCCATTCTTGATTTCTTGCAGTGAGACTTTTAGATCTCTATGAATTGGTGGATCTTGGTGAAACTGTCGACCACCATGTCCAAAGTTCATCTGGTTTGTTTGACCTCTGAAGGGTTGCGAAAAGAAAGAATTTTGCCCTGAGCTAAACATATTGCTGACCCCAGGACGAAAAGAGTCAGAATCCACAAACATCGCATCATCATCGTCCATTCCACCACCAAAAAAACTTGAAAATGGGTTTGAGTTTCCAAAGAATGCCTCGAAGGTAGCCTTTGGATCGCCATGGAAGGTGTAACTAAAATTTCCATCATTTCCACCACCTGATCCACCACGTAAACCTGCTTCACCATGAACATCGTAAATCTTCCGTTTCTCGGGGTCACTTAGAACTTCATAGGCTTCTGCAACTTCCTTAAACTTTTCTTCAGCTCCTGCACTTTTGTTTTTATCAGGATGATATTTTAAAGCCATTTTGCGATAAGCTTTTTTGATATCATCATCACTTGCAGACTTGGTCAGTCCAAGAACTTTGTAATAATCCTTTCCCATCATTTGTGCAGTTGGCGTGCGACAAAGTTGCCAATTTTCAAGAAAACTTTTTCTAGTCTGTTAATCTGTTAGAGCAACAAAAGTTCTTTTGCTAAAAACATGCAACAATTCAAATTGAGTATTAAACCAAGTTGTAACAGACAAAATACCTTCAAGCGTTAGATGAAGACACAACGTTTTAACACTTTTGCCAGACTACTGGGTGCGCGTAGCAACTTTACCGCGGCAACGAACGTTCGAGTTGTTTCAGTAAACTCTTCGAACATTCTCGATCGCAACTACGTCATCGCTAAACATCTGTCCAACGTCATACCCGATGCGGATGAGTGCGCCCAATTGTAAATAGACGATTTTCTGAGGCAACGGAAACTTGTTGGCAGAAAGAGCTTCGTTTTGCTTTATTTTGTAACCAATACCTCACGTCACCTGTTCGATGCCACAACTGGGCATAAACAACAGAGAAATAATTATTATTATTTTTTTGGTCACAGGTTTTTTCACTGCAAGAGTGAAACGACGACGGCCTTTTCTTTAACACAGATTTAATTGTGTTTAATTTTGCAGCAGTTTTCTTCCTTCCATTGTGAGCCATACCGTGGCACCATAGTGTCATCAAAGTAACACAACATCGTTTCACTGTTATTATATATCCCTAAATCTTATCCTAATACAAAATATGCGTGGTGCATGCTGCACGGTACAGTGCGCTGAAAACATCAGGTTGTGGCTTCACAGCTTCAAAGCACATAATGCATTTGAGGTTTTGCGTTTTAACAGATATGGTAAAATACAAATCTCTCTAGCCCATCTGAATTTGAGCACACAACAGTTTGAATGCATATGTCAAAAACACATTTTATTCTGAAATTAAAATGTGTGTGATAAAAAAAACGATAAAAAAATCAGCACAGATTAACAAATTCATGAAACACAGAAATACAATTTCATTGAGTAGTTTGGATCGCTTTTATGTACAAAAACAACAGTGAAAAAAACAGTTTGCTATTGCTCTTCCATGAACAAATTATACACTGACTGGATTTGCTCATTGTAAGTGATGCAAAATCACACACCTTTAAAACAATACATGGAATGTCCCAACAGACTCACTGTGCAGCAGAGGTCTTTGATAATCAGCATCATTTACGATTTAATTTGTTTGTAAGTCCACCAGCCATTTTAGTAAAAAAAACTATAAGTTCCAACAACCTGATGGTTTCACCCTATAACATGTACACAGAATACCACCCACACTAAATAAATAAAAATCTAAAAATAATGTATAAAAATCAGGTTCTTTATTCTCTGCCCATACAGATTTGGCAAAAGAAAAATAAGTATTATGATGCAATTGCACTAGAATTTGCTGATGCAACGAGGACTGATATTCTGAGGCAGAACTGTAAATATGAAAAAATCATCAGATCATAAAAAATTAGGAAGAGAAAAAATGCCAACATTGAACGCAGATTGTGGTTGTTTGTCACAATCATAACAGAAGTCAATGCCCAATTTCACCAAATTTTAACTCTAGTTATAAATATTAACACTTTTGCTTCAAACGTTACAAAGTTGACCCTTTAGATGTGCAGCCTGCATACGAAAGTCACAAATCACATAAGTGCTTTGTAATCCACTAATTTGCTAATAGTTGTGCAACAAGTTCACATAACTCCTCATTGCATAGATTGCTGAGGCTTCTCCGCACATTCTTGCAAGCGGAGATGTGCAGCCTGCATACGAAAGTGGAGGCGCGATTCCATTGAATAATGGCTGTAGGTTTTCCTACAATAACAGCAAAGGGGGTGAGGCCTTTGATTTATTGCAGCACAAATATTATCTAAACACTTAATAACTTCAGTTGTTTGGATTGTAAACACAGTAAGTTGTATGTGTGATAAAAATGTATTTTTTAGGCTTTTGTTGCAAAACAGAGTGTTAGTGAAGGATTTTCATCAGGGCAAAATCATGATCCCTGGACAAAAATTTTTTCATAACTTGTTCAAACACGAACTTTGTAAATTTGAGTAGTTCAGTGGCCTCATCTCTTTTCCCTTCCTCAATCCACATCCAAACTAGATCAGACAAACCGGCTGGGGCAAGGTAATGGTCCTTCTCTATTCCCTTGAAACTAACAAGACAAACAATTTTATGGCATCAATATAAGGGCATAACATTCACACAAACAGCTTTATATAGCAGTCAGACCAGATACAGCCTAGCACAGGGGTGGGTAATTAGTTTGTCTTATGAGCAAAATGTTTTTTTTTTACTTGGCCAGTGAACCAAGCAAGTGTGGATGTGGACAAGAAATAAATAAGAAATATGCTTTATAAGGTGTAGTTTAATTTGTCCCTGGTCTAGAATGTATTCACAATAAATTTGGCAGTTTTAAATCAGGCTACTACAAACTGTAACCTTCCCTCCTGACATAAAAGTTGGTACTTACTTTTCTCTGATATCGGTGTAACAAAGTTCCGCTTGAAGAAACTGATTTCCATATCTCAAACAAGCACCTTTAAGAAGTTGCAACAAACAATAGTCATCGAAATAATTTCCACTGATCTTTGCATCCTTGTTTTTCTTGGTTTTATTCACATCGCTTGATGATCCTGCCAAGTATTGTGTGGATATGTTAACATGCATCAGGATGAATATTTGTTGAGTTGCCCCAAATACAACAAAGGCTATTTTCAATTAGTCAAATCATATAAATTGGCAATATTTCAGCCAATGATACAAGCAATGCCATTTCAACAAGCATTGACTCCAGTAGTTGAAGGAACGTTTTAGTCAAAAATTATTATACTTTAGGTATTGGTTATAACTTTAGTTCAATATCATTTCTCCAATCAAATCATTCTCTGAAATGACTTTATATCAGCAAGCAATGCGAGAAGTTACAGTGGCCGTAGATTTGTCAAGTCAGATTTTTGAGACCCACAATTCTTTTAACCTTTTTCAGGTGATTGAGCCTTCCTCTTCTCCAGTGAAATTTGTTCTTGTTGGATGAGCTCTATGAGTTTGTTACGAAGCTCAGCATTTTGTTTCAGCATAACCAAACCATTCCATGCATATGCCATTTCCTGAAAAAACAAAACTCCACATTTCTGTGCCTGACAGAACCAGGTCGTGCCCAGTCCAGTTAAGTTACATAGTTTTGACATTGTCATGGAAAATGTTTTCAATCTCATAAAACACAAAAGTACAAAAACTACAAACACCCTCCACGTAGTTTGAATTAGTGAGATATAAAAAGATAAACATTTTAATACATGTTAACGATCCAACTTTTTCAGAATCAAAATTTTGCTAAAATTTTTACTTGACTTTTCTTGCAACTCTGTAATCCAATGCCCTGGATATTAAATTGGGAGCCAGAATTATTTTATTTTGTGCAAAACCTAAAACCTTGGTTTTAAATTACTTAATGCAAATTCATTATTATTTTTTCATTGAATGTCAGGTCTACCTACTGCCTTGTAGGAAACTTACATGAACTGGCATAACAAGGTGTTCCCCCTGCTCAAAGAATTTCCGAGCTTTCCGTGTTATAAACTTTTCCATTGGAATGCTTTTACCGGCAAACCTTTGCTTCAGGTCGGGAACTTCCCTTTAATAATTTACAACAAAAACTGGCTTGGCAACAAATATATGAAAGTTAAACATGGAAAAAGACAACAAGTAGTAAACAGGTTTTCATGTGTAAACTGCTTCGGAAGTTGTTCCATTATCTGTGTAAGCAAACCCTTACACACAATATTAAAAAAATCTTCAGAAACCAAACTCATTTTTCTGAAGCATGGTTTAGGAAACAGCGTTTTTTGGCAATTTTTTGTGCATATTATTGCTTTGACCCTCACACAATACAGTGGTTTCCAGTAGTGATGTACCGAAGCTTCGGTTTGCCGAATTTACGAAGATTCGGTTTTAATTTGTTACGATTCGGTCAAAACCGAACTTTTACGCACACAGAAAATAAAGTTCTAGCAGGCCAAGTGTTTGTATTTTACACTGTCAGATTATGGACACGTAATTAGGCGAAAAAGACACGTGTTGCGCATGTTATTACGTATCACACAATCTTTTAAACTGCGCTTCAACTAATAGTCCTAACAACAAAAAAGTGCAACAAAGGATATATGACTGTTCAGTTATGTAACAAAACTGTTAAATAGGGTATTTTTGCTGCTGTTTGTGGTAAGTGGTAGTTATGACTGCTAACGCAACAAACTTTTCAAAAACGAGGGCTTAACGGTCAAATGTTATTTTGTTCTTTGCGTTTTGTACTAGTTTTTATTAAAGCATTATCATTTTGTCCACCCCCGGTAAAAAATCAGTAATTCATTTGGAAGCTGGCAACGACGGCCGAGGCAACAAACCCACAGAACTAAGATAATACTGCAACTATCCTGTTGTAGCACGACTGTTTTGCTTGGCTGCAAAACTCATGTGATTCTGTCAAAAGCGGAACGTACGGGTTTGCATGACGTCACAAATGATTCGGTTGATTCGGACAAAAACCGCTGAATATTCAGTTTCGGTCCAAACCTAATTTACGCGATTCGGTGCATCACTGGTTTCAAGTTAAGCATTATCTGTGAAATATGGTAATTTGGACCTGTATTGCTGTAGCTGCATGACTAACTGGACAAATTTTTGCTAATTCAGCAGCGAAACTCAAGATATGATACCTCATAAGTTTGCGGATTTCTTCAGCATTTTCCTCCCTTCCATCGACATAAAGGAAAATTGCACGAAGATAGGAATAAACACATTTCGACCAGTTGCTCTCGTTCCTATCCACACAAACATAAAGATATTTAAAACAAATAAGGATAAAAGTTTGGAAGTTAGGAAAACAACTGGACACTATGGTCAAAATTTTTTTGAGAATCTTAAAAAAAATGTATGTAAAGCAATAACAGGGTCTCAGCACATTCATTTAAATGCTGTCTATTCTGACTTTAGAGGTAATTCAGAAAGAAAATTGCCAAAATAGCAATAAAAACAAAATGGTTGTACCTCAAGATTTCAGCGTATTTAGCAGCTTGTTTCCAGTTCATAGTGAAAGTGTAACACCACATGATTTCCCAGTAGCATATGTGAGAAAATTGTTTCCACTCTGTCTGGATCTCTGCAGCTTGGATTAAATGTTTGATTGCCTGAAACAATACAGGACAACTTCATATCTGCAAACAAACTTGCTGCTGATGAATCAACAAATAAGACATGTTACTTTAGTCAGTTTATGTGTAGAATTTTACAATATTTTAAACATTTCGTTTGCTATTTGTCTAGCACTTTGCCTACAGTTGCAGATCGCTACATAGTTGTGACGAAACAAATCACTCACCTGAGTAAAGTCGCCTTGTAGTTGTTTCAGTCGGCCGGCAAACAAATGAAAGTAAACACCTTTGGGATACTTTTGCAACATTTCAGATAGAACTTTCTCCGTGTAAATGAGATCGGCATCATGTGTTCCTGCAAGTACAACTGCAAACTAAAACAACCTGAACAAAATCGTTCGCTCCATGTTTAGCATTAACTCGTTGGTCACATTAATAACTTGTCCTAACATACCCTGTGAATTATTTAACCCAAAACTATTGCCAACATGCGAGAAGCATGCAGTTAGTTTTATCAGGAAACACAAACCCATAAATATCCAGCATGGAAAAAAACACATTTCTGTTTCTGGGGTCTGGTGATAATTATTCTACCTTGTGAGAATTTTACACAGATTTACAGTGCTGATGGGACAACAGAAAGTCAATTTGTTTCAAACTTGTAAAATGAGGTCATACAAAAATACCAGTCTGCAGTTGGATTTTAACTCCAAACCTCATGATTTACAACGCTTTATTAAAAAAGAGCCAACAGCTGGCCTTAAATTATCTGCAAGCGATAAACGATCAAAAAGGTGTTGGAGGAAAAGGTTGAACACCTGTCTTTGTCAGCATTTAATGCAATATATTTGACATTATTTCTCAAGTGTAAACAGTAAACTTTGCAAGCAAGAAGAAAGAGTACTTGCACAATATAAGTTTAAACTTACCAAGATGTACAGAAACAAAAAGGTTGTAACCCAAAATAAACAGTGAAGTTAACGAGCTGCGGAGGTTTGGTGTCGTGTACCCAGTTTTTAATTGCTCCAGCCCAGTTTGTTTATCGGACGAGAATCCAATCCACTCCAGCAGTGAAAGAATTCGGGGAGGAAGTAATGACAAACCCTGCAAAACAAAAAATGCACAAATGCGGAAAAAATAAATCGTACAAGTTAGTGGAAATGAATTTTCCACAAGAGTTTTTTAAAATCAGTGAAAAAGGAAAGTTATAGAGATTTCTTTAGAAGAGAAAAGCTTGCCTTAAATCTCCAGACAAAATTCGCAATGTTTTGTAAATGTTTAAAATAAAATAAATAATAATATTCTTTGTACCATAAAATACTTTTTCAACACAAATGCATTTAAAAATCAAACATTATCAATACAAAGTTGTGTAAAGATTGATATATATCTTTACAGATGCTCAGAACAAAGCAAGGTAAGGCAACTACTGTCAACACAGAGTTCATCGACATTCCAACCATGTTTGCTTGCTGCATATGTTACAAGTTTCAACATGTCATGTGTTCAAACACAAGAGATTAACACAAGTTGACATGCACAATTTACAATCAATCTTTGGTTAAGTGTGCACAATGTTGTGCTTCCCAAAGAAAAAGCTAATACTTGGTCAATGGTAATTTTAAACCTTCAAACTAGAAGGGTGGCTTACCATATATAGACATTCTATGTACACTATTACCTGATATTTAAAGATGGTATATTCCCCACATTATTTTACATTGGGTCCTATAGTTACCTGCACTATTTGTGTGTGTTTTTCTGGATACATGTCCAGGCTATAGGTATAAACAAAGCAATCAGTGCACTACAATGGCATGTTATACAAACCATACGAAATTCATCCAATTCAGATATTGTTTAATAATTTGACACATTTTAGGGGCTAGCAGGGTAACTGCTGGGGTTATAGGGTCAAACAAAGAAATCGATGCACCACAATGGCACATTCTACAAACTGTGTGAATTTTAACAAATTTGGACATTGTTTAATATTTTGACCCATTTTAGGGGGCTAGCGGGGTGGGGGCTGGGGCTATGGTGTCAAATTATTAATTCGGCTATGGTGCCAAATTATTAATTCGATGCACAACGTTGGCATGTCTACAAACTGTGTAAATTTCATCCAATTCAGACATTGTTCAATAATTTGACACATTTTAGGGGCTAGCAGGGTAACTGCTGGGGTTATAGGGTCAAAAAATGAAAACGATGCACCACAATGGCACATTCTACAAACTGTGTGAATTTTAACAAATTTGGACATTGTTTAATATTTTGACCCATTTTAGGGGGCTAGCGGGGTTAACCGAAACTAACTAATGACACACCGCCTTAATCATATCTTCCACGTGTGAAAGTTTCATCCAAATCCATCAAACATTTCATGTCAAACGTGCATAGACAAGATGCATGCGGAGAAAAAAACAGAGTGAAAACAATGTGTTCCATTCAGGGAACCCATAATAATAGTGTATATGTTACCAACTTGTTTTTTTGCAACAATAAGCTTGCGTAAGCTTACAGCACAGAGCCGCTTGAAATGTGTAAAAACACAACAGACAGACTGATAAAAATGCTTACAATGTTGAAAGCCCCACAACCCAGCATCACACCACCATGGAAATGATGACAGTTTTGTTTTAAGTTAAATCCTTCAGCTGCGACAATCTTGTAGCAATAGTTGTACGTCTGATAGCAGAGTCGCACTTTCAATGCTCCACGAATAAAACTCAACAAATTTTCATCCTGAAAAATCACCACTTAAACACAGAATTTTCTTTCATAAAAAGATCTGCTTTAATATTGGAAACATTTGGCATTTCAACTGAATTTAATGCTTCATGAAAAACAAGTGCTGGGAATGCAAAATTTGAAAATAAAATTGATGTAGAATACTTGTTGTTATTTAAGATATCTTGACCCCAAATATTTTTTGAAACAAAATAATTCACAAAAATACAAAAAAATCACCTGTATGAAGGTAAGGGCTGAACGATACAGGTTCAGTTCAGCAAATATCAGTTCTGCATGAAGTTCATCTGTGACAAGTTGCTTTGTTAAAAACTAAATAAATTAAAATGTGAAATAGCATAAGCTGTCAAGTCAGATACAACAGACATCCGTGATTCGTTATCCAGATAAGTTCAAAATGTTCTTTATCATATAAATTTCTATTTTGCCATATCAAAGTAGTATTGAGTGCCTACTGTCTGTAAGTTGGGTGGTTTCTGAAAGACCCAACATCTTCTGAAATGAGGTTGTTAGGTTTTGCTTGCGTCGATGTCTAAAAACAACAATAAAAGTTTCAATAAATTTGAACTTTTCGAAGTTTTTTGCTTAGATCCACCAAAATCAACTGTAAAAAATTGCACATTTACAAAATTATGTTAAATGCAGGCAATTAGGACATATTAAATTTTATTGTTACAAACAAGTTTTGTGCAAAACATGAATTAAATTTACCTGTTGCATATTTGGATTGCAGATTTAATGCATGTCATTGCTTCATTGATGTCTTTCTGTAACAAACCATGACAAGTTGTCAATAACCATCAAAAGTTCCCAGGTTTCAGTTTATAAAGTGAGGTGGTCGGCATGGTTTATTTCGCAGTCAAGCTTTTCAGCACACAATCACAAACTCATTTTAAAACTAGACAGATAGTCTACAGTTAATCACATAGCAAATGGAGGGCCTATTCCCATAAAAATCTGTATGTTTATTACGCTTCCATATCTTATAGTCAATGAATATGAGTGACTGGCAAACCGATAAACGCATCAGTCTGCTGGCATGCATGGGTTGGACACGTATATTCTCACTACAAAGCAATGTTGCCAACTTGCTACATGAAAACAAGTACTAACATTTTCAAATGTCATGACAGATTCCATAAATCGAAGAGTTGACACACCAATTGCATGATACATACTGGATGACGACCTGTAAATGACTAATATTCATTAAACTGTACATGTTGGCATATTTCTCCATTACGTTTTTGTAGTCAACTTTATGCATTAACTGTTGTAAAGTTTACATGAATGTAGGGATCCTCTAAAGCTAGCTCCATCAGAAAGTCAAAAATAAGACACAACATTTCTTGCTTTGAACTTTTACCCATTTATGAAATACATAAAAAGTTTGTACAAGCATACAAAATTCAATATTGCAACAAGAGATACTATTGATCACTGCGGCTTGCATAAATGCTGGAAGAATGTAACTTGCCCTTATTGTTATTTCTAAAAGCATTGGATCACAATTTCAACAACAATGTTTTACATCCTGTGAATGACAAAATGGAACTGCTTTGACAGGCAAAAATATGGTATTGTTACTACTCAAAACAACAACGAACATCAAGCTGCCAACCTAATTTTAAACAAAATGACACATTTCAACACAAGATGTACTTTTCTGCCATTAACTTTCTTGCTTCATTAAACTCATTGTTGAAAAACAAACTGATAGCGATGTTGACTTCGGCCATCGCAGAATCAAGATCAAGAATCTCATCCTTGGTAACTTGCCCAGATGCATCCTCAAACTGAAATGATAAAAAGTCTAACTGTTTAAGATCACATATCCTTGGTTAAATGAAATTAAACAATTTTACAAAAAAGAACTGAAAAATCACCACACCAAGCTTAAAAACTTCTAGGAAAAAAAGGTTGTAATTACCAATTTCAACAAGCTTGACATAGCCTGACAGTGTTTTACCCTTCATTCAAGTCAAATCCAATCACAAATATGTAAAGTCACTGTAACCATCACTAAGCTGGTACACTATTTATGCCAGTCAACATGATGGACAATGTAAAATCTTGCAAAACGTGATCAATTGCCCAACCAACAGACATTAATCAATGAAAGGAAGTTGTCTGTAGAAGGTGGCAGGTCATGCAACTTTTCATAGCTTCAATCAGAATTAGACCAGTGCCAGATCAAGGGGTTTTCCGTTAATTAATGCCTTTATGCACTGTATTGCATAGGGTAAAATAATAATTTATTGAATTTAAACAAAAATGCCCCCTTTATCACAAAAGTTTCTACATTTGCTGCTGAAGGTTCATAACTATATGCACAAAATAAAAAAATATCTGTCGATTCTTCAACTATTCAGGCTAAATACTAAAAATCTACAAAGCAGATCTATTTTAGGTTGAGCTTTTTATCAGCACAATGTCACAAAAAAGTAACCTGTGAACAAAATGTTGATACATAAAACTAAATCCTCAAGAGAACTTTTGGCTTCTTCAATTGACGAAATGGTTAGTCCGCAGTCAATAAATCAATACTGTTTATTTAAAAAGTTTTTCAACTACCGGTCTTACCTCCTCGTCTGAGTCTTCCAACGTTTCCTGCACCGACATTTTGCAGTTAACCAAGTCTGCGTTCAATACATCGATTCTTCGCAACAAACTCTTCAGTCTCCTTCACCTTCGTAAAAATGTAAACAAACAGCTCGATCGTTTGTAACGGATGAGTTCGCGGGTTCCAATAGAAACATTCACAGGTTTTCTGTCCCAACTGTCGTCGTGAGAACTTACATGGAATTGTAAGCAAAATCACTCTACCTACCGGTGATTTATGGTTCCTCGCAAACTGAAATTTTTCGTAGGTTTAAACTCGGGGCTTAATATTGGCTTGTGTGAAAACGGAAGCCATGGTGTTATTGCCTTCCGGTCAAAAAAATGAGAAGGCCGGACGAAATAGGAGTCTTCTGGCGTTCAACGTTACTACAACACAAATGTACCATTTTTATGAACCTAATACCCCACCC
>QXVZ01014717.1:0-18805 GCA_008931825.1 Phallusia fumigata | reverse complement strand
TGACAGACTGTAACGTATAAAGTTTACTAGCGGATTTTGTCACCTTATAGCATATATATTTGAGTAAAGCATGGAGTTTCGAAAATTCTTCTGTCCAAGTCCACACCAACGTATAAAACCGAATACTCTACATTTATTTTAAATTTTAAATCTGGCGAAAGTTGCTTTAATTGTAGAAACGTTTTAGGTATAACAATGCGTGCCTGTTTTTATTTTGACTTGTTAATGTGTCATGTAAACTACAACTCTTTATGGATGCTTAAACCCAAATCCATGCGCACTTAAATTTAAACTAAATAAAACACATAATGGTGTAGGGGCATCGGTCGAAATGCAAATGGTTGCTGTCCTGTATGAGTGCTAAACCCTAAGTGTTATATAGAGTACATTGATTGATAATCAGCCCGGCTATAGTTGTTGTACTACATGCAATACGCGCTGCGATTAACCGCGTCTGCAACTTCCTTTATTTGCCTTCCAATGACTTGTCGTTCGTCAATCGACTTCCAAAGCATTCTGTCATCCTCGGTGCTATTGCCAGGGGAAGACTTGTCCCTTTTTTGTCGATGGTGTTGTTGGCAGCTNGCTATAGTTGTTGTACTACATGCAATACGCGCTGCGATTAACCGCGTCTGCAACTTCCTTTATTTGCCTTCCAATGACTTGTCGTTCGTCAATCGACTTCCAAAGCATTCTGTCATCCTCGGTGCTATTGCCAGGGGAAGACTTGTCCCTTTTTTGTCGATGGTGTTGTTGGCAGCTAATTTGGCTGACATTGCGTTACACTTGTATGCAAATTGGGTAGCCTGGGGTTAAGTGAATCGTGGCTCTGGGTGCAACGTCAAGGCCAAGTTCGCACTCAAGGTTAAATTAGATGACAGGTTACATGTGCTTTCTCTTAGTAACTTTTCAAGTTTAAAAGGAAAGTAATGATTATTTTTATCATGACATATGCTGTCAGTTGGTGGAAATGTGCTTGGTGAAATGTGCCAGAGATTTTGCGAAAAACTTTTTCGCCAAAGGCTCTGACTGTGAACTTTTGACACAACTACATTCTCTAGTACGTGCTAATTCAATTAACTGACAGAAATTGTTACATTTCCAGTTCAACGTCACGGAGGAAAACCCCTGAGGAACGAAAGGTCTTTCAGACAGTCGGTCTATTTTCCCCAGCATTCAAAATGAACAGGTGAGATTAACATTAACAAGGTCATTGGGTTTTCCGGATATTGTTTGCTTTTTGCACTTTGGGCTTTCGTAACATGCCTTATATAGGGTTTAATGGAGTCAACTAACGTTGTCACGGGTGGTATGCTCAAGCGGGTTCAGGAACTAGATTATAGCAATCACTGAGAAACCACGTAATATGTATGAAAAATTGAAAAAAATAATTTTTGCAAATTTAGACAGCAGTGATGTTTAGCCATCGAATGATGTTTTACTTTTGTTCAACTCCAAAAGCAAAATCAATTACTCATGTGTGTTTCCAATGTTCGCAAGCAATCAAGTACTTTGCCATACACCACAAAGCCTCAGTACTTGCTGTGTCATTTGGCGTTATAATTGCAGCTCGGGAGTCAATTATTCGCCTGACCCTGCTTGGAATCAATTAAGTCATCTTAAACGGGTTTAATTAAGTCTTGACGGCCCACGCATTCGATCGGGCAAAGCTGATAAGTTCCGTGCTAATGACTAGAGCGGATCAACATGCACGCCAAGTTAAACGGCATTTAATTGTTTGCCTTCAAGTGTTTTGAAGTCTCGCATTGTAGGGTTAAAAGTGGAAGTGTGAAAAGATTGTTAAAACAGACGTTTTAGTATCAATTGATGCTATTTGGCAATTAAGCACGATTCGTCTGGCCCTTTTTGAAAAACAAATTCAGTGTTGACTATTACTTTAAACATTTGGGTGCTTCCACACAGTAAGTTTGGATATTTACCAAACAAATTCCGTTTTTTGCTGCATGAACCGGCTATGCATTAATCGTATATGTTGGCTTATATATCTTAAGCAAAAACGTTTTTCATTTTAAAAATGCTTTAGTACAAAATTTTCTAAATCCAATTTAGTTTAATTTGAAATTCCTCAAAAAATAGGTCCAATTTATTCCTATATCTTCTTCCCAGTGATGAAGAGCTTGCTGTTGAAGACGAAGAGTCCTCCCAGTTGTTCCCACCGCCTCTTCACGCCGGCAAGTTCCTGCGCAAAGCTCGCAAAGACTTCCAACTTCCCTACAACGTATGGTGGATGTACAACAAGAAACTGATCAGTGTTAGACAAGACCCAGCCACCCAGTTCGTCAAAATTAATACAAGTGAGTTTAAGCTTCAGCAAAAATGAGTTGAATTAGAATGTTTTCAAATACTTTTAAAGTGGATTCAAACTGTTTTTTGATTTCTGTCTAACCCCAGCTTATTAATCCTCCCCTTTGCTGAGAAAAAGTCGTATAAGTTTCTTCCATGTAGTACACCTGATAATTGGGCATTCAAAGTTGTGCACTGATAACTTCAAACCCCAGTTATTCCACAGGCCCCAATAATGTGTAAGTTTATTTATACTGTACGTACTTTTTAATTAACAAACAATGTGGTCGAATTGGTAATAAATATGGCACAGTTGGTAAAACTAGTAGCTTGGTTTTTGAGGTTTTTGTTGGTGTAGCCGAATTGTTTGATAGTGATTTTTGTCGATGCTCCTGGCAAAGAACAGTCATCCTTAATTAGGCGAACACCAAGGAATAAGAAAAGCTGCATGAACGCACGGGCAGTGGTCACGCACACAAACCGTGTTGACCCCGCCAGGCTTTTGGCCATGCAATATTTAAGGTTTGCACGCAATCTGTCGTAACGATGCTGGGTGTGGCATGGTGGGTTAACAGGAGTTCACATGCGCCGCTAATTGCTCGTACGTGCGTCATTTTTGGTAATTACTAAACAGGGTTTGATGGTGGCACGTGTTAAGCTGCTGTCGCATTTTTATTAGCTAAAGCTGCTGTCGCATCGCTGTTTGGGCGATCTGATACATAAAAGTAGGACTACAATTGTAGTTGCTGCAAAATATGGAGACAAAGTTTTGTGTGTGCGAATGGTTATGTAAGTTTAGTGTGGTTGTTTTGGACTTGAGCTTCAACTATGTTTATAATGGGACACGTATATTGTTTTCACTCGGTATTCTTCTTTACTCTTTTCTGTCTAACGCCGGTTTGTTCCCACCGTTTGGTCAAAAGTTGCATAAACTTCACACTTAATAGATGGGTATCTGAAGTAGCGCACTATAACTTTTGACCCCTGATGACCCATCGGTTAACCCACTGGCCCCGAAAACAAAAAATTTGTAAACACAGCAATATTTAATGAAGGAATTCATCTGGAACTTTATTCCAGTGGTTTTCGGGATGAAATGTTTGGACCAAACTTAAACGATTTGTTACTATGGTGAAACAACTGATATTGTTTGTCGAGATATACATGCGTGATCTGGTTAAAATGCCTAACGACCATTGTATGACATTTACTTTAACCCACGTCACAACAGAAACGTCAAACTATCTAGCAAAGCAAATACAGCTGCTATCATAAAGCGTAGGTTCGTCACTTTCCCGTCGATTTCTTCATACTTCCTTTACTGTTATGTCCAGTTTGACATTCGGCCGTAACACATACATGGTATCGCGCATGGATTATTAGCCTTCTTTCTGCTTTTGCAAGTTTAAAGTTCTGGTTAAGTATCTGTCTACGATATACGCGCACATTAACCTAACACGGACAATATATGCAAACGTGATGTTGTCAGTAACGTCTATTTAAGGCTATATGTGATATACCGATGGAAACAGGATCGATAACACAAATATAGAATTGTAATACAAATGTCCTTTGATAGAATTAACTCTGTCTGTTCGCGTCACGTGTACTTTCCTTATATGGAGCTGATCGACCTTGTGACGTAAAGAGCCTGACCTTGCCTACAAACTGGCGCAGTAGTTGTGCGCATATACGGCATATCTACAGCTGACATTCCCTTACGATGTAATGACATATACGGCCTTGTAATGTAGAAGAGTGTAGCGTGTATTCGATCTATCTTATGACGTTTCGGCTCTCCGCAAATGCGAAAGCTGAGATGTTCAATTACTCGAGGTTTAAATATAAAATAAACGCGTTTGTGATGGTTGCTGGATAGAAAATAGACCCGAGTAATCTTTACCAACGGTTTGGTTGAGTGTGTGCAAGTGAGGAAGCTAATATAGCCACAAATTGCCTTCTGGGCAACTGTCATATGTGTAATAGAGTAAGCATTCTTTAAATCAGACTTTGTGTATACCCCTTGCCCTTTACAATGCAGTTTACTAAATACACACTGTAAAATACTAAAAACACGTAAAAAGTCTTCTAGCATCGGAATGTGAAAGGTTTTGTTTAAACAATTCAGCTGCGACATTCATAAAGTAATCAACACTTTTACGACCGACAACGAGGAAATGACAACTACTTTACAGCCGCGTTGTCGTGTCAAAAATATCCCCAGCATTTAGCGTCCTGCCGGGCGTCGCTACTGCCAAGCGGTTCGCCGTATCGCGACAGGGCAGACGAAAACACCCGTCAGGGCAGGTCAACATTGTGACGTCACAGACCACGTGTCCGATCCCCGCTGACGTAATCGGCCGACGCTTTAATCTTGATTAATGACATTGGACTGCGAAGAGAGCTCTGGCGCGGCCCGGATCGAATGAATCATCCACAGCGTCTACCATCGCTTCCAAGTTGTAAGGATCTCTTGCAGGCCGCTTGGATTGTTGCCTTTTTGGCACTTCCAGTTTTCATTGGCGTGTAATTGTTTTTGCCCCTTAGGTCGGTCGATCGGCGTCTTTTGTGTTTCTACAGTGCTAATGGCGCTGGAGCGGTGATTGACTTGTATCTGCTGCGTAAGTGTGAACTGATTCCTGTCACCGAGCGAAACCGAAGTCGATTTGTGACATTGATGCGAGTGAACTCGTTGAACTTTGGGAGTGTTGCCAACTGTTTGTTTTCAATCTCACGCCGCAAATGTTCTGAATCACCAGGATTCTCGGTTTACCTTCATTCTGTTACCAAAACCTCTTTTGTTGTGTAAATTATGATGGTATTTTTATAACTTCTTGTGCGATTCCTTTCCCAACAACAGCCAACTATCACATTTTTGTTTAAATATAGTACGTTTTTACACTGTGATTAAGTTTTACGTTTCTGGGACGTTGCATTAAATTATGATGCTAACAATATTCCTATCCAGTCAGGCTTGGGTACATAATTCACGATGTTATGAGAGAAAGATGTTGTATGTACAAACCAGTACTTGTATGTTTAACACTTTTTGACAAACGCCGTTGTTATCATCAGGAATGTAGAAAATGTTTCGCAAACAAACTGACTTGACTTGTATCGTTCTACTGTACTGGTGTGCATTGATACCGGATAAAGTCATTCACCAACAACGAAAATAACTCGCCTAAACTCTTTTTTTCTTGTTCTATAGACGTTTATGTGGACACACAGCCGATCGCGGAACAGGAGGAGCACATCTGTGTTTGCAAGACGCTCTCTGTCATCAGATCCGAGAGATCACCGGATGAGGAGGAGGTTGGCGGATGCGGGAAAGAATGCCTCAACCGCCTCATGTACATAGAGTGCTCCCCGGAGACTTGTCCCTGTGGCGAAAAGTAAGTTGGTCGTTTTTCGATTTGGTGTAACTGATGTTTGAATTACTAAGAATGTTATGAGTGATCAGAACCTCCAACAAATGTCTTAAAGTCAGCGTTAACAAACGATTCCAACAAACGAAGTTGGTTAAACTGAATGCATGTCATTTTTCCGTTAGTTTGTCTTAAAGTCAGCGTTAATGTAAA
This sequence comes from Phallusia fumigata, assembly GCA_008931825.1. NCBI lineage: Eukaryota > Metazoa > Chordata > Ascidiacea > Phlebobranchia > Ascidiidae > Phallusia > Phallusia fumigata. Next base: position 12,920 of record QXVZ01014717.1, on the reverse strand, counting down.
GACTGCTGTCTAAATGATCGGTTGATAACGTTTTTATTGAATATATAATTCGAATATCATCATCGTCAGTCAGTTTTGTCGATCTGGTTTTAACTGCAGCCTCTATTGTGTATCTTGCTTCTTGTCCGGCCGTCGCCTTGCAGCAGCCAGGACTTCGGACATTTTAAGAATTTAAGTTAAATTTTCCAGTGGTCAGTTGTGTTTTGCCGACACTTTGTATACGAAGGGTTTTCACATATCGCTTTTCATTTTTTGTGTTTCTGCGAATATCGGTAAACTGCTAAGCGTGGATGGATTGCATAGATTTTATTAAATGTATACTGCAAAATTTAGGCTCGATCATTTACATTTTCATGTTAATAGGTCTTGAAATAAAGAGCGCCAGATACACGTTTGCACTTGTAACTCGTGTCAAACTAAAGGCTCCACACCTTGGCTTTGAACTTGTCGCTTGTGTTTTAACAATTCAATACCCGATGTTTAAGCGCGAACTCACAGCCAACGACAATATGCGTTGGAATTTCCGAAAATAGAAATCCCAGCTCCGTCGCCTGTGGCTATTCGTAATTCTCCAGATGCCAATAAACATGGGCGTCACTTAAGCGATCCTACGAGTTTGTGGCAGATTGTGGTTATACGCGGGTATCTATGTCGCAATTTGTGGTAAATGACATCAGTTCTTTCGACAACAGGTGTCATTGAAAAGTGGTTGTCTTGTTGACCCACACAGACTCATTTAATTGACAAGTTTGCTGTCTTAAGCGTGTTGATTAGCGAGCTTTGTGCACTAAACCGTGTTGTTGTGTTCATAAACGTTGTCGAGAATGAAAAAAAGAAAGTCAAATCGTCACAGAAATGATTTTATTACTGGCATTACGGGGGTCTTGATTTTGATTATATAGACAACGTCGATCGCATTTCAGTTGCCGTTATTGATTAAATTATGAATAGCGACAGAAATAGAAGCAGTCTGCTGAAGTGTGTAAAAATCAGGCACCTTTGAACAAATGGAACACAGTGCCTGACCAAACTAAAGGAACTAAATCTTTCGAAAACGCACAAATATTTGTTTTCTAGCCAATTAAAATTTTATGTAGAGTGCTAACACCATAGTTGTACTTTATCAACGTGACATTGAGATTGCCATATGCGCCTATGGAGACATCCGAAGCATATAACCCGTAGGGACCTCTCCACCTTTTATCAAGACCGTAAATTTAATTTCCTGACGAGAAGAACGTTTCGACTGCGCCAACATGGTTTCGGGTAACCGCCTCGCCTCGATGTGAGGCCTTAACTTTTCGCCTCCGAGCTGTAATTGATACAGGCCTGCGCCTTTGGAGTAAAGTCGCCACCATTTACGTAGATCCGAACGGCTTCGGTGTTAATTTGGCGTTTCTTGGCATTTCGGTTGTTTTTGACGCGAGCCCCATTGACGCAAACGGAACGACCGCAAAAAATGCCTCGTTTCTCGTTTGTGTCATGGTGGGTGTGTTTTTTTTGTGGATCTCTTTAAACGAATTGGTGTTCTATGGGACGGTTTGAACACTTTGTGGTTGACAGTGGTGGTCTGCACGGTGGGCGCTTAGAGTTGGTCCCTGTTGCTTCCACACACGTTTTAATTCTGTGTAATTTGGAGTTTTAATTTCAAAGTTTAACGTTATAATTTAAAAGTGTTAATTTTCGCCGTCAATATTCCGATTCGGTCAACAGTTGCACTTCTCAGTTGGTATTTTTAAACAAATGGCTTAATAAGTCTGTTACCAACGTTTTGTCGTAATGAAACTACATTGTAACGTATGCACTCTAAAACATTTGGACGGTTTAAGTCCTTTAGGACGGATCGTTTTACTTCCATGTGCGTTTTAGTTTCGTTCTTCCACTATTTGTTTGCCAAAAAACGGATATTTTATAAATTTTTACGTTACAGTTTGTGTTTTATTAGAAATACCCCAATTGGTCTGTTATCACCATCATTCCTTAACCAACTACATTGCAAGGTATGCGCCCTAACACCAACGTAAAACCTATCAAACTGCATTGCAAAATATGCGCACTGAACCCTTTAGTACAGTTCGTGTTGAAATAGTTCCATCGGCACAAGAAAAACTCTTTAAATGCCACTCGCAATCTTGTCGGTTCAGTCTTAACGATTTTCGTATCCGTTCTAATGCCTTTCATGTCGTCTCAAAATGACGATCATCGATGGCGGTTTCTGATCGAAAATACTTCCTCGCCATTTCCTGCCTAATCGCATTTGGCATACCGCGCACCCCCTAAACGCCATTTACCGAAATCCCCCACAACCCCCCACAACCCCTAATTTGCATTTTGTCAGGTAGACGAGGCATTCATATGATCCATTGCTTCCATCGCGCGCCATAAGCAACACGTGATGTTGATTGACCGTTGGGCGTTCATTAAATTTTAATGGCACCATTATTTCCTGAAGAGTAGGATAAGCGCCGCCTCGAGCCCCGCCCCTGCCACGCCCAGCGTATTGCAGCCCAGTTGATGAGCTCGTCTCAGCCAAAGTTCACGTCACAAGTGATTGACTATCCCTGTTTTTTTTAAAATCTTACAAACCTGTTTAATAACTGAGCTACTTGTGATGAAATGTCGCAAAGTTTTGGCAATTTTTTTGTAAAATTGATTCTATACGTCCATCTTGGTTATGCATTGCCTTTAAAATAACTACCAAGAAAGATTCAAACCTCTTAATTTCAGTTTTTAATAATTCACCAGCGGTTACTCATGAAAAATCTCCGCAGGTTATCAGTTTTTAGCATGCAAGCCAGGTCTGAGCAACACGCATACGCCTGCACGTGCGGTAATTAGCGCGTAATAATTACTCAAAATTTCGGTATTATTCGACGCTTCGACGGTCATATTGTCTAAACTGTACAACCAAGCTATCATGCGGCCCGCGAAAAAATTTTTTGTGGCTTTTGTACAGTTTTCAGTTGAGCAGTCACCATTGTAAGCAATTGCCTGATTCAACAATGTCGTTCCGATTCGACGAAACTGTCCGACGAGTAACGCCGATGCAAATAAGTGTGCTTGCTACCACTGTTGTTTTGGCAGGAATTCGAGAGGTGGTTGCAGTAATTCTGATTCATGAACTCGTTTTACATTGTTAAGTAAGGTTTCCGCTTTAGGGTTTTGCTTTACCCTATATGTTGTGAGCGCATTAAAAGCAAACGTCATTTACATGCCACAATCTTGTATTTACTCTGCTCAAAACTTTTTTTTTCATATTACTTTTTTCTTTTTTAACGGTTTGTTCTTTTCGTTTGGTCAGAAAAAAGTTGTTCAATCTTTTTTTAATTTGCGCACATGATATATGGGCATCTGATACTGTGCATCTTAACTTTTTACCCCAGTTCATCCATCGGTTCACCCGCAGGCCCCCAAAACGTAAACATGTACAAACAGCAATATTTAAAAAAGTAAGTCACCTAGTTTACATAACCATTCACCGCCTTTGACAGTGCGAATTGCTATGTCAATAGCAACTGTGGTTGTTTACATTTTGAGAGGAGTCGGTAAGAGAGCTTGGGTGTTGACTGTACCCACTAGGTCAGATGTTCAGGATGTTGACGTTATGCTTAATTTCCTTTCTACATGAGGAAGTGACCTTTGCTGGTTGTTTGATCGATCTGTTTACCCTAAAAGCGTTCGGCGACGATGTGCCCAAATCGCTGTGTTTTTGCAGCATAAAAATCGTTTTTTTCCGATCTATTCTTTGGTATTGCAGTATGCTCTGCTTTTGTAGTGGATTGGTATTGCATTAAGGACCATTAGAAAAAAATATTTTAAACTTATACGAGTCTTTCAAAAAAGCGAGTGGGTTTTTTGAGTTTAAAGTCGCACTGTTTTTGACAGAAATATCGTAATTGTAGTAATAAATAAACAAACCAATACATTTGAACAAAAACAAATATATTTGCTTGGTTGTTTATTATCAGAATTATTAATCCGTAATTTGTGTACTAATAACTTCCCGAACACAAATTGTTTTCACTTTGTTTTTTCCTTTTTCTGCCTAAAGCCTGTTGCTTCATCATGTAACCTCTACATTAAAAAGGCGGCTATAAATGCCACGCNATACATTGCAAGCGTTCCTACAATCGCTATTGACATCATCATCGCACCAGTTTGTGTTAAAATGTTATTTTTCTGGCAATGTTTGTTGTATTTTGATGCAAACGTGATCGGCTTGTTAAAAGGCGCGCGGTTAAGAGCACTTGTTTGGAAAGCCTTTCTTAGTTTGCCAACAGTAAACAATTAGGCTGCCAAGAGACTGTTACACAGAAATTTTGACAAATGCAAGCGAAAGTTGCAAGGGGCATAGAAAGACCAATTCCGTCAGCCCACCTGCCATGTTGCACATTCCCCACACAAAAACCTCGCTCTCTCGTGAGAAAGAAATCGATAAATCGACAGAGCGAGGCTCCCGCAAGCCTATGAGCTGGAGAGATCAACTTGAACCTGACGCTCTTGTTCCTCGCATGTTTTTACTCAAAATATTTGTGTAACCCGGCGTGGTCTTGCCGCGATCAAGTTGCCATCCCTCACCCAAGTTTGCCTTTTCAATTTCGCCCGCCGCTCCTCGGCCTTGCCCATATACGAGCCGCAGTTCCTGAAGTAGGGAGCGTTGCTATTTGTTGTAGCTCGTCAGTCGGTTTTTGGCAGAGCCACTTCACTCTGTCGGGTGTGATTGATGACTGCTTCGAGACTAATTATATTCGCCTGTTTGGGCTTGGGCAGGAGTCCATATTTACATCCCCTGCTCACTCCTGGCATTTCAACGACCAGGAGCTAACTCTTAAACTATGTTGTGCCTCTCTATTAGAATGAGCACAGATATAAATGTATTTTTAAGGAAATTAGTTTATCTGAACATGGAATTGAGCCCTATCAAAAATATACTGGCCTAAATAGTTCTTGAAAGTGGCATGCTTAAGGGAATGAGTTATTGACTAAACGTGTGATAAATAAAATATGTCGCTTTGAAGGACTATTTTGGCCGTGGGGTATATTTTTGATAAGGGTTAATTCATTTATGGCACCATTTTTTAGTCTGAGCTGCTGGCACCAGTTAATAAAGCAATTTCACATTTCATGAAAAAACATGTTTCTTGTTTCCTGTCGCTGCTATGTACATTTTTATGACGAGAGTAGTTCAAACAAACTCTTTTTTTTAACGAGATAAACGTCAGTAATGGCGAGATTTCTTACCGTGCTGTGCCTGGAATTAAGGATAGGTATTCTTGTTATCATTTGAGTTTATAAAATATCGTTATTTTAATTTTAAAATGGTACGAACGATTTTTTTGTCTTTGAACTTCGAAATCCAACTGGTAATTCGCAACCGTACCTTAATTTTAAACCGGTGAATTTCTTTTTGTGTACGGTACCTTAAAACTTATCCGACTTTTTTTTCCACCAAGGTGCGGTGCCAAAGAATGTCGTGGAGTTATCGGCGGCAAAACGCAGCGGGTCTACCCGGAAAATATCTTGAACCGAATGAGCAAAGTTGTGAACAAGAATCATGAGACATCTCAAGCAAAATCCGACATCAAGAAGTCGAAGGAAGAGAAAAGCGGCGAAAAACTTTACACCACCATAGTTGTAAGTAGCAAAGTGCTCACAACGCCATATTGTACTAAGGATATGTAATGGACAAAATTAGGTTTGATATGCTAGAAATAATGGTATACGGTGTGATTTGAACCAGCAACCCTTAGATAGTGAACGTGTTTTTTCTTTATTTTGGTGTGTTACGAGGTTAAGAAGCTGTATTCATGTCGCTTAATCCAAAACACATTGAACGGAGGGTGTAAATTAATCAACTTCGATTTTGTGTGGCTGGATGTTTCACGTGATGAACCGTCGGATTGACATGCGAATTGATTTTCTGCTTAAGATTATCAGGGTCCTCCATTTAATCCGTTTTTTTCTGTCCTAGGTCAACAACGTGCAACTTGGCATTCGCGAAATAGACTCACAACAGACTCCGATGTTGAGCAAGCAGGAACAAAACTTCGTGCGATCCCATCGACTCTTCCTGCTTCGTAATTTGCACCAGGTGGGGTGAATGGGTCAAACTCGTCCCTTCTAGAAATGGTTACCAACATTTCTACCTCGCGGCCCACTTTATATAAGCTTTGTTTTTTTTGGGGGGGGGAGACAAAAATAGCGTTGTGACATCACAATTTATCTTTGTGTTGCGACTCGTTGTTTTTTACATTGAGTAACTATGCTGAGATGTTCGCGGTGTGTCGAATATCGCTGTTTTAGCTTGTTTTCGAATTATCGGTATTTTCAACTTGTTTCCGTTGTAGATAAAACAACAACAGCAGAAAATCCGGCAATACAGACAAAAAGATTCACTACCCAGCCAGCAGCAAAACGGCGGTAAGTCCCGAAATTTATTTGCACTCCAACTTGTGGTGCTCGGACTATAAAATAGGTAAAAATCAATTAAAAAGGTAACGTCCGAAGAATGTATGAAGTGAAAACATCGGTGCATGATTGTCAAAACGTTTGCAACTCTATTTATTTGCTATGTATACAAGTTCTCTGGCAGTTAGGTTTTTTATTAGACCTCTTTAAAGTCTATGTCTTGTGTTCAAAAATTATGTTGTCTATTTTTTGCGGTGAAGCCATTTTGCTTTCGAGCAACTCGCGGCGTGGAGTTTTTTCAATATGGCGACCGCAATTTGGGCGCGAAACCATCGGTCAATCAGTCACGTGACAATAACCCACGTGCCGGGCGCAGAGAAAGCAAAAAAACGCCAGCAGGAATGCTGATCGGATGAAAATCACGCCCGTAAGGTTTTCAACACCCGGCAATTTGATTCGTTCACAAGTTTTAGCTCGTCTCAGAAAGTCGATGCGACTGAAAGTGCTTATTTCATGCTTTGTGACGTCACAGGCTGTGTTGAGCACGGAAGAGCGGGTTTTAAATCTCTCGAATGTTGAGTGGCTTGATTGGCGCCGATTTAAGTCCCCACTCAACCGACTGTGGAAATTATATCTTTCCTCTATAACTTGTCCCGCTCATTATTGTCGCCTTAGATTGCGAATTTGTTTATTTCGAAGGGAAATTTGGCTTCTGGGTTTGAAAATAATGTATTAGTTTGATTTTTCATCTCGCTTAATTCTATTTGAATAAGGTACCGACGGTGCCTACATTTTCTGCCGAAGTATAGATATCTATTATTGGGAGCTAGTGGTAAATGACTTGTATACCAAAAGTTGAAGTTACTGATTTTTTTAGGATGAGAATCAAAGTTTGATGAAAAGATTTGTGCCTTTTCCTCGAAAAAACACACTACAAGCTTTTTTAGAACTATACTAAGCCCTATGATTTTTATGTATCTCCCCTTTAATTTCCCACCCAAACATAATTTTTATTTTTCAGTTTCAAATGAGACCAGTCACCAGCAAGACGAGGTAAGAAAACCTGAAGCAGTTTTGACCCTAAAGTAATATCTGGTGAAATAGCTGCGGTTTGCAATTTCGGGGTCAATGTGAAAAATATCACTCGAGGGGTCGTAGTGTATGTGCAATGGGTCAATATGGAAAAATACAACAAATTAAAACTTTATTCGCTTCACGTCACAGACGGAGAACAAAGCTGAGTTACTAGAACGCGTCATCACTGACGTATTTACAGCTGTGATGACTTGTAAGGACGAGAATGGAATTTCAGTGGCCATCCCGTTCATCAACCTTCCATCGAAACTACAGTAAGTCGGAAATTTGGGGGGCTTGCTTGGCATAATACAAATCTTCTCATATCTTGGCTTAACGCATAAAATACGTGAATGTTAAGTATGTTACTTGCTACACCAAAAACCACGTATGCAACTGTTTAAAAAACAACTATTTTTGTTCGGCAATCTCTCAGGTTACCGCGTAAATAGATGAACAAATGGAAAATAGATGTATGAAATGTTTGTTACTTGTTACACCACATGTGTACATGTTTTTTGCAATGCCAACTTTCGTTTTCTAATCATAAAGCCACAATTTTGCTTTCAGGAACCCGGAATACTATCAACACGTCACAGATCCGTTAGATCTCAACTACGTCGAGCAAAAGCTTGTTACGAAACAATACAACACGTTCGACGCGTTCTGCTCTGATCTCTTGCGAGTCTTTAGGAACGCGGAAGTGAGTACCACATCCGGGTTACTATATTCCCACGCCCTTTGCGTGAAAATGCCAAGTTCATGTTGCGGGTAATTTGGCTCTGGTGATGAAATGTCACAACTTTGGATTTCATGTTCCCTTTACAAATTTAAACAAAATTTATTCCTTGCAACTACAGCCACCCCCCCCTCTTTGTGGGTAATCCCCCCCCCTTTCCACCGCTGAGAACCCCTGGTGTAGAGGATTAATAATCACATTTCGCTAAACAAACATTCATCCGCATATCACCGTTTGAATTTCGAAACCACGTCGTCATGTGCGCACAACTGTTCGGGCTGATCTGTATGTGATGTTTATGACAGGACAGCACAACATACGGCCCACGAGATTTTAAAAAAAATGTTCTGCATTGATCGAAAAACGTATACGAACTTGCCTTCGACACGTATTGTATAAACAGAATGTGTTTTAATTACTCTCGTTCAAAATAAGTCTGGTACTGCGCGATCTTACTTCTTAGTATTTCTATAATAAGTAACGAAATTTTCGTTATCATTTGACTATTTGATTGTGACACTGTATACATTACCCTAGTTCAAACCAACGGTCACCATTACAATGCTGACGAACCAATAAAACTCTAGTGTATCATATCTAATAAGGAAAAGGCCTTACTGACAAACGATAATTACCTATTATCTATTAGTGGAAAAATACCCAGCTCTCGAACTTCGATAAATAATTCACGGCGACTCGGATTCCAATTGTTCGACAAATTTTCGTCAACGAGACGAACACCCGCGACCCGAAATAATCACGCCCGGATCGCGTAATTTACGTCACAATTCAATTCCAACGTCCCCGTTTACGTCACAAGTGACCCCTGTGTTTGACGTCTGGATCTCGATTTGGTTTGTCCTGTATCTCTGTGACGTGAGTTGGGAATACACGACTAATTTGTCTAAATGACGTTAGTTTGGAAATGTTACGAGTCAGCGTTCGATGTGCTGTAGGTCATAATGGGACACATACCGTTTTTACTCTGTTTTTCTCCTGTCTAACGCTGGTTTGTTCCCACGTTTTGGTTAAAAAAGAGTTGTTTAAATTTCTTTAAATTTGCACACATGATAGATGGGTATCTGAAGTTGCGCACTGTAATTTTTTACCCCAGTTGACCCCCTCCAACCGTAACATTTTTGGGACAACAATATTTAACAAAGTAAGCCACCTAAAAGTTTTCTATTTTAATAGTTCATAAAGAATGTGAAGGTATGACGTCAAGATATTTAAAAGTTATTGATAATTACCACTAAATTTTATGTGCTAACTTTATTACGACCCTAAGGATAATTTAAAATCATTGCTACTTAGTTTCGCTGTGTAAAAGTACTCTGAAATAGTGAAGGGGCTGAAAAATTGTCATTTTCCTATTCAAGTGATGTGTATATTACCATGGTAAATACCATCGTCAAATGCATACAGCACTGCAGTTTTAATCCAACATTTGTTGGCGAAAAATATCTTAAGATGACGTAATAGCATAAGCACAAGGGTTCACTTCAGGTCATTATCAGAAGACCACAAGGACGGAAAAACGTTTGTTAGCTGTTTCACACCCCAAGTCCCACAGCAACTACGAGATGTTGTTTTCCATTCATTTCCCAATTTGCTTCACTAGGTACTGGCCCGTGTTAAGTGGTTTGCTTGCCAGTCACTCCTAAAGCGCCGTCACCCTGTTATTGCGCGTCCCCTTGTCAACGCGGCGTTAAAAGCCTTCGGTGGATCTGAAAACCCGCTTTGCGTTTCGCATTTTTGCAAGTTTCCCTCAAGTTTCCAAATCGTGTTGTTGTGGTCGATGTGAACCGCGCTACAGCTGAGCTCGCTTGATGGTAATCAAATATTGCTCGTTGCGTTTTCAGTTCACCGCCGTTGATGCAATGCCAGATTAGGTGCCAACGTTATGCGGGCCAACTCGGCCTTGCCTGAATACTTAAAGCAAACAGCGTCTGGCACGCCCCAGCAAACAACAAAATCATACCTTATCTTTTGATATACTGCTGGGTTAGGGGCGCTGAAAATTTGCACTGAACCTTTTTTGTGAATTCTACACTCGCGCAATATTTATGCTGATAGATGTGTCAATGTGCTGGAACGGTTATCAGTTTTTTCTTCTGGTAACTTTTAACACATGACAGCTTCCCAAACGGGGTGCCGCGACCAATTAATAAAATTGTTATCTCATTAGGAAAAGTATTAGGTATTACGGTGAATAGTCTATGCAAAAAATACTGACTTGATTATTGTATCAGCAAAGGCTGCTGCTAAACAAAAAGGATACACTGACATGCGACATGAGCTAATCTAAAGCATCCACCCTAATTTAGTATTCCTATCACATGGAGTTAGTCTGCCACCAATCTTGTGTTCGCATGCCTTCGTGTATGTCTTGTGACTCACTGATTCGGGCGATTTAATATTTCAGAAATATCACGGTCGCAAGTCGACCCTCGGACGGGACGTGGCTCGACTCCGCAAAGCCTTCACAGCAGCCAGGAACGCAGCCGCAACGATATTAGGGGAAGGACGGGAGAAGACGAAGAGAAAGGTCGGTATATGCTGCGGCATTTTCCTGAATTTCGAATTAACTCGCCGGTGTTTGTGTTGTAAATGTTGACATTTTCGGGTATGCCTGATGTGGTCTTCAAATTCGCCTTCTCGTGCAAGATGACATGTTCTAGGGATTGTTATAAAGAGGGCTGTTTTTTATGGGGAGGGTGTGACGTCATTGTGTTTAAAATGCGAATAAAGAGAATTTTTATCCATGCGGTATCTTTTCAAATAGATTACTGTGTAAGTCATAATTTGGTAAATTGTAAATTTGCCTAAACTAGGTGCACAGATGCCCAGAAGGTGTGATATGAATTAAAAGTGAATGTCAAATAATGGTTTAGAACCATTGCTAAGCCACCAGGTATCCAACTAAATGGATGGAAACTCCACCTGTCGGTCTCCCCAATAGTGAAGAAAAATTGCTTATTTTATCTCAGTTTAAACACGTTTATTCGGTTCAATAAACTAATCGCTCGTGTTGAAATGATGGGAATTCCTTCTCTCGCGCGCGGGAGGGAATGACTCATCACGTGACCTCTGTCAAACACAGCCTGGATAAGTTTCTTGCGGGAATTTCCGCCGTGTAATTGATGTTAGCATCGCTGTAAGACATTTTTTCGCCGCCTACTGATGCGTGGGAGTTTCGTTACAACCGACATTCCAAGTATCTCGAATCCAGACGTGATAATTTGACTGTGGGTAAAAAATTTCTTTCACTGTCTGATAAAACCGCAACACTTAAGTTAAAGCCATATAACCCAACTTTAATGTCCCGAAACTATTTAGCGATTTGTTTAGAAGATGTGGACCCTTTTAACAAAACCAGTTAATCCTGACAACTTTAATACTGTTTTGGATTGGATAAAAATGTTAGTTCATGTGAGCCAGATATTGTGATACCCTGTAGCATGGTTTCCTGTTGCACTCGATTAGTCGTCTTTTGCAGTTATCCCATATGGCGGCTATTAGATGCATGCAAAGCTTCAAATGGAAACCACTATCCTGGTCGTAATGCAAGTTTGGTAAAATCTCGCAAATTTGTTTGCTATCGTACTTACCTCTTCGCCGCAAAGTGAATTAGCCATTTAAACCGNTGGATAAAAATGTTTGTTCATGTGAGCCAGATATTGTGATACCCTGTAGCATGGTTTCTAGTTGCACTCGATTAGTCGTCTTTGGCAGTTATCCCATATGGCGGGTATTAGATGCATGCAAAGCTTCAAATGGGAACCACTATCCTGGTCGTAATGCAAGTTTGGTATTCAAATTTGTTTGCTATCGTACTGCGCCGCAAAGTGAATTAGCCATTTAAACCGGACGAAAAGCGAATCAGAATTTGCAGATTTTTTAATCTAAATCCGAATTGGTTTTAGGATCAGGAGGCAGAGCGTGCCGAGATGGTGGAGAGGAGGAAGAACAGTGACTTCATCCGCTGCATCTGTGGGATTTACAAGGACGAGGGAGTAATGATCCAATGCGAAAAGTGCTATGTGAGTGAAGTGGCAGCGAATATTGGGATTTCCAATCATGAATGCAAACTTTTACCTGGTATCACGACATAAAATACATAAATGGGTATTTTTTGATCTCGCCGTTGGACGCCCAACTTGCAAACAGCTCCTGATATACGTAGATCATCCCTGTATATCTGTTCGCAAACCAAAATTGTTTGTCCTGTTGTTTGCAAGCAAATGTTGTAAAATACAATGTCACATACACGTGCATCCCCAACAAAACGACGTTATTATAATCTTAAGGTTTTAAATAGGATCTTAATGCTGACTGTCACTCATACATAACCAAACATTTGCACTTTATCTTCTAACAGTGGTGTACCAATGCTCCGAGGCCCAGTTAATTGATGATTAGGATCATTGAAATCCGAATAGCTCATAGGCAATACATGCTACTTTATCGATCTATCAAAATTCAACATTTCTGCTGCAGGTTTGGCAGCATTGCGACTGCATGGGGGTTTTACCTGACGATTATAACGACGAGCGAGCCTACCTGTGTGAGGAATGCGACGAACGGGATGTCCCTGCTGAGGTGGAGGTGGTTCCCCAGCCCCCTAACGCCCCACCCGGGCACACTTACTACCTGACGCTAACCAAGGACAATATGGTTGTGAAGCAAGGTGTGGAGT